>CM073779.1:29270942-29416037 GCA_037158775.1 Hetaerina titia | reverse complement strand
TGTCCTCAGTTAACATGGCCTATCTAAGCAACGCAATTAAACAGACAGAACATGAAGTGGAATATTTCATGCACATATCCTCCCATGCAACTACATAGCGTATTACATATCTACATCAAAATAACACCCCGCAAGCCTCCGCAAGGGCGTGCGACGGGGATGTTAGGTCACCACCCGTAAAACAGTATAACAACACATATAAAAGCAACAAATTCATGCCAATCTAAACCCACAGTGGCGTACACATTCATGCAAAAACATTGTAAACTTACACGGGTGCAAATACATATACTATCAACTAGAATACACATACATCTATGAAAATGCCTTATGCCTACGCAACGTTTAATGATGCTGGACTTGTATATCGAATGTCTTTAATATTTTCTATAATGACCTTGATTTCTCACTATTATGATTCCTAATTGTGTGGGTAAAGAACGAATATTTAAATCAATCTTTACTGGAGTCTATCTCCCTTATCTTTGTGGTCTGACCTACTGAAATAGTGCGGGGCCATAACAATTCCATTTATTTTAGCTTCACGGCAATCCCCATTGTGTACACCCTTTTGAAATGCAATCTAGATCCTTTGCTAGTGTTAAACGATACTCACCCCCGATATCTCCCTATAAATCACCATTACATCCGCGAACATCCTAATCTCACTTTTCGCTTCGCGGTTCAAATCGTTAACAAAAATCAAGAAAGGCAACGGTGCGATTACACTTCCCTGAGGTACCCCTGAGGTCATTCTCATGCTGAGATAACATGTTTTTTGTTCGTTTTTATTACCATTTTTTTGCATAACAAGTAACTAGATTTTGCATGTGCATGTTAGTTAGTAGTTTGTATGTTTGCATAAATGTGGGTTTTAAGGGTTTTTGCATGAACATATACCATGTTTTACTTGCGGATTGTATAAATTTGTGGCTTTTGCATGTGGTTTTTTTCTTAATTCCGGGTTTTGCCCTAACACCCCCCGCCATATGCCATTGCGGTGGCTTGTGGGGTGTTATGTAGAAGTAGAAGTACATTGTCAGGTGAATTAACCCTTGTTTGAGTTGGGTCTTCCTCCAGCATGTTCACATGTTTGCACGTTATGCAATAGATTTTTACTAAATATGTTTCTCTTCCGGTCCCATATCCTTCCCTGTCACTTACACTTTCCACCTGATGCTTGAACCCCCTGCTACAAACCTTTTTGGTGGATCGCGGGTACTTATATTGATTTTGATATTCATGTTGGTTCTGAACCTTTCTTTAAGTCTAAGCCTCGCTTGTTCTGTTCTCATCTCAAGCGGCCCCCAGCCTGATTCCTCTAAAAGGTCACGTCTTCTTATCGTAACAAGTTTTGACGAATATGGTGGATTTTCTTGTAACTTCATCCAATTATTTTACCAACATTCATCTTTCCCAATGATCCCAAATACTTGCGGCATATTTCAAATGTGGCCTAACTAGAGCGAAATAACACCTCTCTTCAACTTTCCTATTGCCTACAAATAAAATTCATTTTACACTACGCCACCCACAGGCGCAATCCATTTGCTTCGCTCATGCGTCGTAACCCACCCACAGCTGAGGTGGATGCCGGAGGAGGGGCAAAGGGGGAGGGAGCAAGGGGTGGATTCGTCATTCGAAGGGCGTTCCCCCGCGCAACTCACGGCGTGTGCACGCACCCACAATGCACAACGAGCACGACACACCGCGGCGATTTTTCAGTACCGCCGGGGAAAGCTCTTGGCGCGATCCTTATCACCCACGAGTTTGTGCGCGAGAGTGGGACCAGCCTCCATCCCATCGCGCATGTGATGACAATTATCCTCGTGGGGCAGACGTATTAAAGACTGCGATGGATTTCTCCCCATTAATCATCTGGTTCCCAAGGAAGGAATATCGAAATTATGCAAAATTTCTAAATGAAGAGATAAATAGGCTTCAAATTAATCCTACTGAAGGACAGTGAATATCCATCGTAAATAATCATGTACTGTCTTTTCGAAGAAGGGATTTTGCAGTGGCATCTACGGCGAATTCCATTCTGCAATATCGCGCAAACAGCAGCGACGTGCGTTTGCTAAGTACACATACGTATACACACAAAAACGACATTTTTTCAAAACATGCCATAAAATAATGATTTTACAGGTGACAAACCATGGAAGACTTGCATAGAGGGTTCTCGGATCTGTCAACAGCTGCCGGCGGTTCGATCGTTGACGCATTCGTCCATAGGGCGTTGAATACGGAAGACGCATTAAATGTTTTATGCATAAAACAAAGTGTCCAATTGCGCGTATTCTATGCTTGGTCCTTCGCATCGAATATGCCTATTAATACGTAAGGATGCACGCCTATGGCGTACATATAAAATGTATATGGTACGTCATGAAATCATACTTTGTATACGAGAAAAATCTCACGACTGAATAAATTTAGAACGGCATGGCATGGCAGACGTAACGTTTTAACCACGATTCCCGAGTTTTTAAAAAGTATGTTAACGGCTAAATGAATCAAGCTACACAAATTGAATAAATAATGCTGACCTCGATCAAATATTAACGATGAGGATTCGATTTCAAAATGGATCGCTGCCACATCTCGTAAAAATGAAAATGTTTCCACCATAAACAAACGCGGAAATGCCTTCGTTCAAAAATCGCTCGGAAGCCTAAGTTTGCAGTGGTGGTGTTGTTCGAAATACCGAATGTTTTCCATTGCAGGATAATCAAGCTCAACCTCGAAATTTCATATGGCCGAAAAAAAAACGGTTCGAATACAAAATGATACCTCTTAGGGGTTAAAGAGATCGTGGCGCACGTACGATTTTCCTTTTACAAGATGACTAAAAAATTGCGGCAGTCGTTAATGGCTCGAATGTAGCAGAGTTTGAAGGAAACGTGACGCACATCAAAAGTAAGGTCGCGCGGGTAAAAAAAAAGAAACAAGAACGGCCGCGCCAGGTCCATTAATCACAGGGAAAAATGGTGGGCACGGCAAGGGCACACACACTCACTAACACGTGAGGGTGATTAGCGGAGCTGACCGGGAGCGGGCCGGCCCTGGGAGCGTGGGCAACAGGAGGGGTGGGGGGTGGTGTGGTGGGTTGTGGAAGGGTGGGTCCTGCCGGGCGCGTGTGGCGTCCTACCCCGGAGGTGTGGGGACACCAGTAAGCGGACACCCCGAATGGACACGCCTCGACGCGGCAACCGGTGCCATCTCGAGGCCCGGCGACCCCTTTGGCGTGGGACTCAACCCCACGAGAAACAAGTCAGATGAGGTGGGCAGGCTTGAAATGGAACGCACCGGTGACGTCAACTCTTTCCGCTTTGAAGGATTGATTCTCCAGCATGACTGAACCTAATGTTTAGTACAGTGTTCACGTCATAATCAACGTGGTAGCACAGGGGGGGGGTGATCATTTCTCGGATACAGGATATGGACGTACATAAAAAATAAATACTGGTCACTGTCATGAAAATGTACATTTACTGCAGGCAGTTGTCACCAGCGTGTTGGTAGCTACTAGAGCATTACGAGCTTGTATTAATCGCATTCAAATGTATATGGTCCTTCTCAAAGCAGTCTCATTAGATGCAATGCCAGCATCCGAAGAAATGCTGAAGCCAGTTTTGTATAGATCCTTCTAATTACTCTAGTAGCCAAGACTACTGTCTCGGATGGTAAAGAAACACTTTCTCGAAGGCGTTTGTTCACATTTTTGAACAGAAAATAGAATCAAGGAACTAGACTATAGGACTCTGGACTATAGGAAGGAGGAAAAACACTATTCATATTGCTTTTCACGATATAATCATGAACAATATTTGCCATGTCCGGCTAAGCATTATCATGGTGCAGCATTCATACAGTTTCTTCGAAATTTGGCCTCTTGCGATTGACCTCGTAGAATTTTCAGCACAATCCTATATTACTTGTTTACACCCTTTATAGCTATGCGCACTATTGCGACAAGCTTGCACACCACTATTTTGAATATCGGAAAATGATATGACCATATCTTTCTCAGCGCAGTCCGTCATTAAAAATATTCCACCATAGTACTAAGTAAAATTAGACAGATCAAATGTAAAACATTGATTTTAGATGTCATTTTCCCCACGAACGAAGATTAGAATAACTTTGTCCACCACGCTAGTTGGGAACATTATTTCTTCTCAAAATTTGTCTGGTGTGTACTCACCCCCTGCCACACACCCTAGCGGTGGCTTGGAGAAAACTATGTAATACATAATAATTAAATAGTTAAGGCTATTTTTGCTGTTCTGATGCCATAGATTTCAACGTAGAACTTTGCTGTTTGCTCTCAGCATCACAATTATGTAGTCAAGTTTCATTTGTAGTGCTAACCTTTGAAATAACCTCCTGATCTTCTTATATTATCAATTTCAAATACGAACAAACATGCATGCATATGTGAGCAGTCTCGGAAACTACCACGCACAACTACATCTCATGCGCAATTATCCTATTACCAGCGTGTTGGTAGCATCCAATGAATATGTTTAATATTTTTGATAGTGCTCTTTTAAGTTTTTTCGGTAAACATCTCTCACAATGGCGGCAACGATATTAAATACTTATTTCCAGAAGAGCAGTGATTGAGGCTCCAGTCTACTTTCCTTTGAAATTATCTCCACTCTTTAAACATTTAAAAAAATCTCCTAGAGCTGATAAAGGGAACAACAGGCTCTCCTTATGTCTCCTATAAAATTACTTGGGCTTCGGCTTACGACTTGTTTAGGTGAAAGCAATATTTCAATACAGAGTATTGCCTTACGTGTTTTACCTCCATCGTCGCCTTAAGTGAACTGAACATGTTTCAACTGGCAACGGCTGCCGCAATAATGGAATACGACAAATTATACGTGTAACACACAGAAATTACAACGTATGTTAACAACGAAGTTCTCTTCCAAAACAAATCCGGGATGAGGCTACGTAACGGGCATCGTATTTCAAGAAATTCATTTTAAGCAATTAATTTAACGCCACACCATATTAAAACTTCTCGTATTTAATGGTTTTATGACTCATGCTGACGCAAGAGTTTTCAGAATAAAGTGGTCTTTAAAGTGATAATCGACATCTTTCATTAGCCACTTATGTCGACCAATATGAAGTAAAAAAGACCAATAAAAGACGACTCCGTCTATATATTATATGGTATAGGTAATAGAAATAATTTTCACTCTGACCTTGCACTTCAACTTAGTATATGTATTTTCATTCTGGCTTCCAAAGTTCGTGGCACGAGAAGAAAACAAAACCCCAAAGCTCTTTTGTACAAAGTATACATATACGAGCATATAATCGTATAAAGCACAAAATTTTCCTAAAGATAGTTTAGTTTGACTACAAGTTTCATGATTCCGTTGGAAGTAGAAATAGGCTTGATATCCAATAACGTCTCTTTGTAGTTGATATCTGGCTGTTTCATCAAAATGGAGATTTTTTTAAAAGATATGGGTTAAAAGCCTAATAATCATTTTGTTCAATCGTTAACGAATATATAATCAAATTTCTTAATTAGCACAGCAGTATACAGAGTAGGAATTTACTAAGTAATAGGAAAACATGAGTGATAGATGAAATAATTAATCATTTACGAGAACTTGGGTACTTCATATAAAATTTAGTGAAACGATGGCCATGGCATGTAAGTTGGTGCTTACCACCCCAAATCGTTCCGTGAATTTCGAAGGAGGCTGACGGTGCAATGAAAACAGCGAAATTACGAGTATCAGTATCATCCCAGCTCACGATAGGTTCGTCATTTCAACCGTCCTTACGCCACTGGGCACCGACAGCTGAGACCGCAGACACGCCGACGAACTCACTCGAGGCGAGCATTAAAAACTGAGTGGGGAGCACCCGGTTGACACCCCCTCTTAACGCCAGCTGCGCCCCCGACGTGCCCCACCGAAGGATGCGGCGACGTCTCACGACGTGGCGTGGGGGTATGTTGGAGGGGAATCCAAGCGCGCCCACACTCACACGTGTTCGCAATATTCCGTTACCATTCAGGCCCCTCCAAGTCCCTCTAAGTATGTGCGATCAGATCAAACAGTGGCCTTCACAACGCAAATTTTTCAATTGAGAGTTTTCTAATTTGACTGGGAAATGTCCCATCACATTGCCATGAAGTTCTCATCACTCCATCACCCTTCCCATCGGTAACGAGCGTCATTCGACAATCGACATCCCGTCACACCAGCGCGTCCCTTGAATTCCGGGCGGCCGGTTGCATAGGTGGGGGGAAAGGGCTCAACAAAAGGGACTAGAGGAACCCTTGGACAAGTGTTTGGCGAAAATGAACCCAATTGAACTATTTAAATGTGCGCCAAAATTTCTTTTTAAGCAATTATGATCTCACCACTAACGGTACAATGCTGTCGAGCAAGAACTCAGGCAAAGTCAGTAATCTTATGGCTTTCCTTCATTATTCCTTAAAATATTGACGAAAAAATGATAAAGGAAACATTTAGACTTAACCTTGCATTTTTTTCATTGCTGTGGAAAGTTATTTGCAGAAAACATACAGCAATCTTTATTAGGTAATCTACCAGTTAAAGTTGGTATTCGATGACTCAGATACCAAATATATATTTTGTGACTCCAAACAAAGAACAAAGGGGGGTTGCCATAATGTTGAATAAAAAGGTAGAAAGAAGCGTAGTCAACATATAACAATAAACGGACAGAATATTACTAGTAGAGATAAAATCAGATCCGAGGAACTTGGTCATTCTTCAAGCATAAATGTCACCAATCAATAATAAGGATGAAGAATTCGATAGGATATACGATCAGATGGACGACCTAATTGAGCGTGTTCCTGCAGGGAAACATTTGATAATGATGGGGGATTAAAATGCGACACTAGGCGAAGTAAGAGATGGTGATGAGGTGGGGGACTACGGTTTAGGTACGAGGAATGACCGCGGGGAGAAAGCAATTGAATTCTGCAGGATACAGGGGCTAGTCATCACCAGCACCTGTTTCAGACACCACAAAAGGCGCAGGTATACATGGAAAATGCCAGGTGACTCAGAAAGGTATTAGTTAAGACTATATTATGGTTACGCACAGGTTTAGAAACAGTGTGATCAATTCGCACAGCTTCCCCGGAGCGGATGTGGACTCTGACCAAAATTTAGTTGTTACGAAGTGTAGCGATTGTTTCAAAAAGATAATGCAGGGGCGGCGGGATAGGAAATAGGGTGTAGAAACATTAAATGGATTGATAAGAAAGGGTATCAGCACCCTGTACATAAAATCATGGATTAGGGAAAAGAGGTGAGTACTATCGAGAATAAATGGAGACATATCAAAAAAGGGATATCGAAAGCTTTTAAAGAAACAATAGGAACTGTTCAAGGGAAAATGACAATGAAAGCATGGATCACGGATGAGATGATTAGAAAGATGGGTGAGAGAAGTAAATGGAAGTACGTAAACACAGAGTTAGGCAAAATGAAGTACAAAGAATTAAATAATAAAATAACACAGCAATTATGCACTTACATATTACTTACGTCGTAGGATTACTTGCAAAATCTCATATTTGAAGATGTTACACTGTAATGAAAACTAAGTCAAAAGAAAGAATGTGTAATTTCTGATTTTTTCCGTAATTAACTTTATATCCCAACAAAAATGTATGCTTAAATCTTTCAACTTCAGACTAAGTCAAAAGGACTTCTAAAATAGTTGCTGGAGACCTCTATAGTGTCATAGAATAGAGTGGCGAGAGGATAGGAGCGTGCAGCAGAGTAATCAAGGGAAGAGTAATAGCGAGGGCAGTAGCAGAAAGAGAATAAACGTGTGGGACGCACAAAGACACGTAATAAACTCGAGAGGAAAACAATGAAAAGTAAATTATAAAGAGAAGAATAAAGTAAAAAAACATGACATGGCGTGATTTCCGTAGGCGAATGGTAGGAGTCACTGAAAGCAAGGTAGTGTGTTCAAAGAAATAAGCGTGGGAGAGTGGAAAAAGGGTTTCGGGTATTAGCCTAATCACTGAAGATTCATAACAGTGATAAAATAAGAATTTAAGCGTCGCACCCAAGCTCCTTAAAGTGCAACATAAATCCGAAGTAATTATTATGCTTAAATCAACATGTTTTCATGTATGGAAAAAATAAAATTCAAAAAGTCCGAACAAAGTTACAAACAAATATATTCCTACATTAAGTCGTATGTATACCCTCCATTCAAAACTCCCCCAAGTTCCTCAAACTCTAGGACTAACAGAGGAATCAATCAAAAATATTAGGAACTGTCTACGAATTGAAGTGGGGTAGTCCTGTGGGTTGAGCACTGGGCTACTGACCGGTGAGCCCGGTAAGATTCCGGATGACGTATACAGGCATACTCCGTTTCATCTAAACTCAATGATTTTTCAGGTACCTATATACCTGAAATCACAGATAACACAATTACCTGGGTGTCATGATTCCCTGCCCGGGTCTCTTTAAAGCCTAAAAAAAAAACATTCCATGACCGACACAGTCTCTCTATCGCAACCCTCTCCATCATCAAATCTCCAATTCACTCACGCCGCCCTCAAGTTGGAAGACGCAAAGGTTCTCAAACTCCTCCGATCCTTTCACTCCACCTTTAAAAACTTCCCTTTTCCCACTCTAAAAGCCTTTTCATGAGATATCCATTTATCCCCATTTCTTCCTGATAGCGTACCCTTTCATGACACAGGTTAAACCCGATTCACCTACACCATCCCAGTCTATGTGAGACTTTTGCATACATACACCCGCAAAGGTCCTCCGATTTGAGTGATGGGAAATAAAGACCGAGGATTTACAATTCTATTCACTTAGATTTCAGTCATTGACATGATTCTAGATTTATAAGAAAATTCTTTTTTTTCTGTGAAACCGTAAGAATCCGTTATGGTCGGTTTCCGATGCCATCAGATTCGTCACCCTGTCGGGGATACTGCCCAAGAACTTCTCGATTCTGCACATATTTTTGCTTGATTATTACCATTTTGATCCTAAAATATGATTAAAATTCATTCTTCATCAATCGAGTTTTTGGCAATAGAGTTGTCAGCGAAAATATTCACATATTACGATTCGAATCGAATATTTTCTTTGAGTCGCTTGAAGTCTTATTGTGAGTGCAATCTTGCGCGAACCCACAGCCACCGAAATCTGCTCCATTGAAACCAACAGCTGTAATTTAGCGCGATGGCACGAATCGATTTTCATCCGACCCTCTAGCATTCTAATTCAACTGTTACACGGTCACAAACAGTACTTGATTCGAGTCCTGTATGACAGAGATCGGCTATGATGGTGACTTGTTAATCGTAGAAGATGTATGGATAGTCACTCGTAGTCATTTTTCGCAGTATTTTTTCTCGGAATTTTTGCTGAAGCCTGCCCTTTTTCGACTGAGCACTCACAACCTAAAACCTAACACTTCTTTTCTGGTTTTCCAAAAACCGTTTATATTGTTTTCTTATAACAACACCTCGCTCTCATCAATCCTCTTGATATACCTGTATTTCGCCGTAGGTATTAACCGAGTACAGTCGTCAAAATTCATTTTTGGGCTACCTTTAATAAAATATTCGTGGATTTTTTTTACAGGCGATTTCCAACATAGGGAATTTATAGTTAACTCTTCCGAAAACGAATATTATTGCTAACCCTCGATGTCCTCACGCCCAGCTGAGTCAGCCACTGCTGTTGTCAGTCATCACAGGGGCGTCTATTTGGGAGAGATGGCGGCGGCGGTAACTCCCGGGGCCAGTGGCCACCCTCTTCGGGCGCCTTGGCCACGGGAACGGCCGGCCCTCCCGCCCATTATTAGACGACGTCCGCGGCCCCCGAACGACAACATCAAAGGCCTCCTTTGTGAGATGAACAGAAGTGTTGGCATCATCAACTTGAAACTCTTTCGGTCCAGAGCTAACTTCTCCCTACATCGAAAATGTTGAGGAAGAGTGTCATACGTAATTGAAGTCAACTGGTATCGGCTCATAATTTCCATTACGAATGAATTCCCATTACAAATGAAAATGAGGAAATATTTTCAGCCTCTTTACATATTACATGACTAATTTCAGCTTAAAACATGGTTGGAAAGAAAGCCGTGAATTAACGTGAATTTCTCCGCCACATTGCTACGTAATCATTTGTCCCGATACAGCTCTGTTGGTCCGCCTTCAAAAACATAAATTTGGGCTCACTAAATTTGAATAACCAGATTATACCAAAGATATTATAAACTATATAATACCGAAGAGATATCTAATATGAGCTTTTAAAAATCACTACTACGATACGTGGCTTCAACCTAGGTCGAGTACGGTGGAAGGAAAACGTATCCTGTAAATTAAGGTAAAGCGCATTCTACCGGTTTCACTTCCATCACTATTAATACCACAAACCTACTTTTGGAAAGATATTAAATTGTCAAAATATTCCTATCTGAGAATGATCTTTTTCCAGTACAATTGAAACAGCAAAAAAAATGGTAGAAGCAAGAAATTGCAACAAATTTCAAGTTTCATTTTGAAATCATCAAAGAAATTTTTGCTAACACGAGCATTGGTTAAATTCTTGGAAAAAGACTCGGACACGTTCAAGGACGGTTGATCGAAATGATCAAGCGGTTTCGTGGTTATAGTAATAATTGACGGATTGGATTTGCGAGATCTGAAAACTCTGAGAAGGATAAAATCAGATCATATTCTTCGGATAAATTATACAATAATTGTTATTCTTACCTCCGCTACATTTAAAATCCAGCATAAAAATTCTACAAGCGTAATCAGTTCAACGACAGCGGGGTCGGGCACTGACGTAAATTGCAGCATATGCCGTATATGGGTACTCATTGTTCTCAGTTATTACGGAGTGATCATTTACGGTGGCCTATTATAATGCTTTGAAAAAATAGAGCACATGGAGGTAAGTGTTCATACTTCGACTATCAAGTGACATTACTAAACACGGAAAGGACTGAATAAAGGAAGAACTCGTAGGAAGGCAATTCCGACAAGTAGTAAGGCAGTTCTGACAATTGTTCATGGATTGGGAGAAAAAGGTAGCAAAAAAAAGGCATTCAAAATATGAGAAAAAGATAGTGGAAACAGTCAATCAATTCTCGAGGGATTTAATTAATTAAAAATTTAAGATAAGACAGCATGACGAAGGAAAGGTCAAATGGCACATAACAACCAGCGGCAAACAAATCACTCATAAAAATATTTCATCCACAGCTAAGTGACATTAAAAATCACAGTTTGCCAAGCACATTACTGAAAATACACATTTATCTATGAAATTACCGTTCGCTGTTTCCAGTAAAGGGATATTTAGATGGTCCGCGCGCAACAACCACGTTGTTGACACTAACTACGTACCTCACCGTCATTTTGAGGATTTCAACTCGTGGATCCAACTTGTCGGTTCGGTGCGCTACCAAATGACCCCAATCCACCTTCTATCCACTCAAATTTTGCGACAGTAACATCTAATGCATTAGCACAAGAATAGTTCCATCTCCTAACATTGAAATAGAAAAAAACAGACATAGCAATCAACCCGAAAGCTGGTTTGATATGCGCACTCTGCGATCACCTTGCACCAAGGTTTCCATGGCGTGCGAAATTCACGCATTAAATGGGTATTTAGGCCAGTACCTTTTCCTGGACCGCGAGTGTTTCTACACAGAGATCTGGTGTCCGGGAAATCTCACCAATTGGGTGAAGTTTGGTACGCCCAAAGCCACCAAGAATCGAACCCGGGTTCTCCGACGTGCCCGGAGCTCTCGTAGCTACAGGAATACCACGCTCTTCGCAATGAATACGTGCCTAAATGAAGAGAGATGACGCAAAGTGCCACGCTCGCGGTACACAAGCAACGTGATGAAGACGATGGGATGGGAGTGGTCCACGGGGACGGGAAAGGGCAAATCCCGGCACTCTCTCCCGGCGGGAGGAGATGCTTGTCGCCGGGACCAGGGAGGAGGTGGGCCCATTGTGGCAAGAGGGAGAGGGAAACGATTTTCCAATGATTGGCATTTGCGAGAGAGGCGGAGGAGGCGACACCGCAATCTCTCATTCACCCACTCTCTCACACATACACAATCAAAATCGCCATTCCACCTGTCAAATATTTCACATAACCGATTGTTCGCTGATTAAATTTGAGGAGATCCCGATTTTGGAAATTATATTTTGGCGGTCACCAGCAATCAATCCAATAAAAAGAGGAAAGGTTTTTGGGAGGGTGGAGGATGGTAGAATACGTCATCCGAGACCGATTTCCCATAGTTCAAATTCCACGTTTTATGCCGTTTGAGCAAACGGGAGAATGCTTTAAAACTTCACGTCCGATCGAGCGATATGGAATATCGATGATAACGCTTATCCTCGAAACCTCGCGAGTCCTCTTTGAAATTTGCAATTTCCGTTAAATGTA
Organism: Hetaerina titia; assembly: GCA_037158775.1. Lineage (NCBI taxonomy): Eukaryota > Metazoa > Arthropoda > Insecta > Odonata > Calopterygidae > Hetaerina > Hetaerina titia. Next base: position 29,403,549 of record CM073779.1, on the reverse strand, counting down.
GGGTCGTGAACCATCACAGATTACCAACATCCTCAATTAATTCGATAAAACTGTACGCGCTTTTCATCGGGACGAAATTTCATTGGCACCGGTCCGACTTAAAAATTTTCCCAGTGACGTCCCATCAGGAGGGTAGATATGAATTTCGTAAAATCCCGGCATCCATCCATTTGAGCGTAACGATTGAAAGAGCAAAAATGGTATCGAAACTAAAGACTTCACGGGGAAATGGCTCCCAATGAATGAAAACCAGGGCTGAAACCGGCCATTTCCGCTTTCGATTTAAAGTGTTATCTCTAGGACGCAATCGTTTCCATGACCTTCCTATTTTAAGTTATTGTTCGGGGAGAATGGATCCTACTCCCGAGTCATTTCGCCGAAGCACAATGGAAGACGAAACGCCTCGCCGGTCGAGAGCCTGCCGCCGCCATCCCGAACCTCCACAGCCTCGAGCCTTTCTCATTTCCGCCCGAAAATATTCTCGGGGCCGAGCGATGGAAGCGAAGCCGTAAATTTCACTTTGACGAGCCATTTCACTACACTGGAATATGAACTCGATCATGAAATCAACAGAAATGGGTTCAGCGTCGCCAAATTTCTCGATGTTACGCTTGAAAGCTTCTTCGGGGATGTTCCATACACTTGCTTAAAATAGGTTCTATTTCGACGACATGATATTTTTTTCAAGGATGCAACGACGCAAATACGAGAAATATGAACAGAGAAGTGAGAATTTTTCGGAGAGGTAGGTAGGAGTATATTTCTTCATTTTATCTTCCATTGTCACTAATAGCTTCAAGTACTACAATTGCATCTAATTAATACATGGCGACGCATCCGCCTCGTACTAAGTTTCCCGCTAAAACTCAGAAAATTGAAATAGGTCGCAAAGCTCCACGGGATACTATGATAAACGCAGAAGATTAGCATTGGATAGTATTTTGGATACGAAAACTTACTTTGGATACCACTCTCAACAGGTTTAGAAAATTAATTTCAATTAATTTCACCTACTGGTTTTCTACAATCTCATCGAGTGAAATGAGACCTAGAGTGAAGTAAGATGTTCAGAATAAACGCAATAGAAGACCAGATCATCCTACCTATTTCACGGAATCGAAAATCATTATAATTGGCTAAAAGAAAATGAACGACATATATTTAAAACGTGTTGATTCGCAAGCAAAGATTGAAAATGTAATACACTAACTGAAATAGAGACGTCAAAACAACATGCGTGGTATGTAGCCTTCTGAGTAGAGGGCTCGGAACATACCAAAGGGAAGGCAAAGGTTCGATTCCAGGGGACTGGAAACTTCCCCAGCTACACCCAAGCCGCGATTTATCTAGCTTCTACCGGGAAACCCCAGTCGACGAAGGGTAAGAAACTTCCTCCCCAGTCCCCGCCCTCACAATCACTGATGTATGAATTTCACAGCCAACGGCGTTGGTATTAGGTAAGTTCTACCCTCACATATCAAGCCAACTCTCGAGTTGATCGCTGATCCGAACATTAATGACTTGAGAAGAAAAACCAATAAATCCACTGTACTAAAAAAATAGCAAAAATGTAAAAATACGTAGGTGCGAACACACAGGATACACATCAAACCGTAAGATTGCGAATCCTAACCGATTCACGGCCCTGGTAAAGTGTACTCGACACGAAAATTGATTAGAAATCAACATCTAAAATAACTGGTGTTTGAATAAATCATTAACGTTTGGCTTTAAACAAAAATATTAGGGTGATTGGATTCAATTTTGCTATGAGTATATACAGTGCGAGGGAAGAACGAGTACCTAAATCAGTCAGTGATGATTTCCAATCCATCTCCGCTATATTGTCACTGTGGTCAGGTCCGCCAATATAATTAGGAGCCATTGCATGTAAAAAGCTTTGTTGTGACACCGGGGGTCACAAGCAAGCTTTTTGAGTTCCCTCGAGCTCTTTAAAGTTTAAGCTTTGCATACTCTCTTCGTGAATCAATGGGTTCCCGACCAAACCCCTACAACATGCCCCTCAAAGTCGTTATTTTCTCGTCATATTTTTTCATACATCGCAAACCGCCGCAAGGGTGCGTGAGTATATTAGGGAAACCGCTAATGTTGGACAAAAAAGCACTTACCCAATTTTCTTAAACTATATATTGGATAAGTGCACAATAACACAAATGTATACCTATATGCGTCACGCAATAATTAGCGTCTTCGAGTGACTACGAAAATTTTGCTTGAATAACTAAAAATATAGGGGTGCGCAGGTTTTTGTTATGGTTACGTACCATTGATGGTTTTCGGCGTAATTTTGTGAAATCGATTCATATTGGAAAAGAAAGAATGATAACTTTATGATTTAAATGTGAAATAAATTTTCTTTGAAATCACAAAGTTATCATTCTTTCATTTCCGTTACGTACCATGTAAAAGAAGGACGAGTATTTGAATTCATCAGTAGTGGCATCTATCTTACTAATTTTATCCCAGTGGTCCAATCTGACAATTCAAGGCGGTGCCACAATAATTCCCACCGTGCCCACAACCAAATCCGAGGGGGTCCTGTGCCTCTCAAATATCTTAAGCTCCAATATACACAACCACCTCCCAGCTCTAACAGTGTTCCACGTCAACATTTTCCGTAGTTTTTGATGTAAGTCTCCTTACGAACTCCCAGCGATGGGATATCAAACGCGGACACTTTGACGTAGGAAAACCCTTAGGGCCTTGTAGAGCTAGGAGGCGAATATAAATACGAGTGTCAGATTTCCCCGCCCTCTTCCTGGCTTGGAGATGAATAAACATGATGGTTAATTTCTCCCCTCTGACCTCCCGAGAGGAAGTCTCTAGGAGAGTCCTTCCGGCGACTTGGGAGTGGGAAAATAGCATCGCGACACGTGGGGCCCAAACCAAAATTTTCTTCCTGCCTCGAACATCCGCACCGCTGAGGGGCGACAAGCGCCGTGGCCGACGACGGCCGCGCCGGGGGACCGTCCCCCAGCGCAGAGGGGTTTAAGAAACCGGGGGTCTCTCATCTCTCCGTACCCCCCCCGTTCATCCCCACGCGCAAATAGCCCGCCTGCCTGACGCTGAAAGAGGATTATGCCTCACATTCTCCCCCTTCCCTCTGTGTGAAAGTCTGGTGGGGGGAGGTCGGATGGGGGGAGAGGGATCTGGTGGGGGGGGGGTTGGATGGGGGGAGAGGGATCTGGTGGGGGGAGTGAGGGGTATAGGCGCCGCTTGTGATGGAAACGGGGGTACGGGGAGAGAGGAGAGAATGCTTGCGAGGCGGCCCCGCAATGTAACCGAAGATATTTGTCCGGGAATTCAATCCTCCTCACCCGCAGGAATTACTTTCCCCCACGAATGGAAGCGAAGAGCATGCGGAAGGAATGGAAATCCGACGATGCGCTCGTGATTTTTGCAAAAAATAAAATAAAAAGAGCACTTTATGATTCACTGCATCGCGATGACTGTGTTTACGTTCTCCGAGCCGCTAAGGATAGTGGAGAAAGGGAAATTACACGCAGTTCTCGAAGTAAAAAAAAATGGTGATTATGCAGCATTTCTCTTCTGGAAGCGTTCAAGAGTCGCTGATTCCGAGCAACCTCCCTTACCGTGTTGCCATGCACTCGACAAGCGAAGTGAACAGTTACCATGCGGACGGAGCGAAAGTTGACTATCACTTTTAATGCCAAACAAACTTGATTCTGGAGCTTTTGTACACTTCACTGAATGCAATCTGTTTCATACTCTACCCATTTTAATGCACGTATCACTATGCCTTGCTGCTGGACTTCTCTGCTTAGTTCATAGGACAACCAACTCAACCGGTCAAACTGCGATACATCGGGATTCAGTCCCAATACCCCTTGCATTTGTAAACATATATGGGAAACATTTTTATATCGTACGCGAAAAACCTTAAATGAATCTCAGCAGCGAGAGGTTAAACTAACATTCGGAAGTACTGGCGGCCCCTGAAAACAAATCTAACCAGAAATGTGGGATAACAAAAGGCGACTTCATGGGGGGTGATTATATATCTATAAATACGTTTCTTAAAAACTCCATTTTATGTGCTCCTTGCTAAATCAAATCATTACTGAAATTAGACCTGTTGTCCTTCGATTTGACGGCAATCCATTTTTATGTATCGCAGGAGTGGCCCACCCTCATTTGTCAATTTTCCAAGAACCCCTACGTTCAATTCATTAGTATTCACCGACGTCCATTGCCAGTAGAAAGATTTTCAACTAAAACTAGATCTGGCCTAGTAATGAGTCATTCGATGCATAAAATTTACATATTAAGGGCGGGAAGAGGGAGCCGACACTTCCTTCCTTCATCCGTGCCGCCTTCCGCCTCAGGGAGCCAAGCCCTGTAACCCAGAGGCTAGCACAGCGTGAGGGAAGGCGAGAGTATCAAGGGAGGTACTCTGAATACGAAGCCGGTCTCAGCACCGCAGAAAGCTCCTCTCCAACCCGAGGCCTGCGAGTGCGAAGGTCGAGGGAATGCCGCCGTGCGGCGTTAGGCCGACTCCGGCGCGAGGTCCCGGGGGTGCAGCAGGCACCGTGCGCGTGAACAGTCACGCACCCTGGGCTCCAGGGTGCGTGCGGACCCGGTGGAGGGAGGGGAATGGGATCCAGGAGGGAAATGAGCGAGTGCACGCAGCACGGGTCTGGTGTTCGTCGAGCGAGACGGCAACGGTATCCGACACGGAAGGATCCGAGGAAAAGGTTACCACCGCCCGAGGGGGCTCTCGACTCGTAGAGCGGGGGCGCAGGGGAGGAAGGTGGGGGAGAGAGAGGCTGCGGTGATTTATGATGCTCGCACGGCGGAGGCCAACTTTCCCTTCCCTCGCTAGCCATCTCGGGGGCCGCGGCCTCCCCGGCGCAGAGACGGGCGGGAGGAGCGCTCTGTGACGAGGGCGACTGTGCTTGAAACGGACACGCCGAGGATTCCGATTGGTAGGTCGACCACTGACTTACACCGGCTTCCAGCTTAAGGTGTAGGGCATAAGGATGGCACTGTCTCTAGGAAAGGCCTATTTACCACTAGGAACAGTTATTATTACGTCTGCTACGAAAACGTCACATGAGTTTCAAAATTTTAAAACACGGGCCATCGGATTTAAACGATCGTATATCTGGAACCTTAAACCAAATCCCTCGAACAAAAAAATGGAAAAATGTGTCCAAGACAAAAAGATATTTACACGAACATTTTATAAGATATATTACGAGCATGCTGCAATTCATCAAACTGGCTCCTTACTTAACTTTTGGAACTCGGCGAATCAATATTTTTTTTAAATACAGTGGATAATGATCTATATCACTGCATCCAATTGTTTAGCTAGCTAAAATAGAAGTATATGCCTGCACACAGTCAAAACTCAGGCAACCTGGGAAAATTCAATGGTGGGGTGAAGAACTAATCATACTTAGGGCCCCGAAGAGAGCCTTTCAAATGACTCCAAATGACGAGGAGAGGCAGTGATGAAATGGAAGTTTCCCAGGGAGAGTTCAAAAAGGTAAGACGTCTACGCAAATCAGATAAGATCTGCTAAAATGAAGAGTCATTTCAAAACGGTAACAGATATGGACCCGTGGGGAAAAAGCTGAAGTTAATTCAAGCAGAAAGAGAAGAGTGCTTACCTCGTGAACCTCTTGAAGGAAATAATCAGATGGTGAAAATGAAAGTACTATAAAAAAGAGCTGTTTTGCTCAAAACCCTATTGCCGAGTGATGATGTGGAATATGAGAATGATTTCCACGAGCTCATGAGAAAGCCGAAATGGGCTTTCGAAGCACCGAAGCAGGTACAATTCCCTTCACTACGGATGAACTAACAGTAAAAGTGACGAAATCAAAAGACAAAATAAAAGGTAGAAATTATAAACAGAGTTCATCCTGAAATACGGAATATTTTATTGGACACAATCAATTAGTTTATAAATTTGGGAAAATCTCCCTGATTTCAGACCGGAAAATTAGGTCTAATTGAGCTCTTTCTGAAAAGCGACACGACCTACCCGACTTTCACTAATTGTATGCCTTAGACACAAGTTACGAACGAGGGAAAGTATCCTATCGTACGATGGGGGATTGACTGTACATATTTTTTCATTGAAAACAATTTATTCAGTGAAAATCAATGTTTCATTGGCTAAAAGAGAAATCTCCGATGGAATTGAGCTAATATTGGCGAAAACATGAGTTTAGGGACGCCAAAGGAAAACAATTAATGAAAGTGTTTTCTTTGCATAACTGGGCATTAAATAATGTCTTGTGGGCATTTACAGGCATTAAAGGCGTGGCCATTTAAAGGCGTGCGCAAGGACGAAAAAGGTGGCCAGCAAAGGTTACCCTTACCTTTTCGTGTTATGACCCATTTTATTGAATATTATTTTCAATCGTTTGTGAAAATCTGATTTCGGAAGAGTCATTAGGTCTGATTTTGCAGGCGATGGACCGGTAATGGCGAGAAGAAATAATAAAATATATACAGAAGTAAAAGATAATGGAGCCATAAAATAAATGACTTATTGGGGAAAATTGAGACAACTACTATCCTCCAATTATAAAATCCAAATCAATGTTAGATACAAGATTAACCTAAAAGAGATCCATACATGCAGACAGAAGGCCGAAGCCTAAAAAAAACAAAAGCTAATACAATATGTAATAGGCTATTTATAAGAACGACTACGTCATAACGAACACTTTAAATCTCTATTTAATTTCGTAAAACAAACCTTTATGTAGTCTGTTCAAGTTTTAGGGCTAAATCTTCTATAACATCAGTAGACACTCTCAACTCAACTATTTCAAAACAACTCGTTAAAGATGTTATGCATTGCAAAGTGGTTACACATTTATTGACTTAGGGATGTGAACTGTGCTGTGATGAACACTCGAAAAGGGGAAAATGCGCAGAAAGCTTCTGACAGCATACTTAAAGTTCCATTATCAGTAACTACGACCTTCGTAACTACGTACATCGACTGCGGCAGGCTGAGTACTCGTTGGGGTTCCTCCAGAAGACCGGATGATAACAGAGAAAATGATAATTAAGGACAATAGGAAAACCATAAAAATATTGCTACTGAGTATATAGACGACAGCACCAAGAACAGGAGTGTACCTTCGAAGTAAAGAGATGGGAAAGTTCAACGAAAGTTAGTGAAAGGTTTACGTATTATTAAAAGTAAATCAAATGTTAGTTGTAAAAGGAAAATTCATAGACAACAATTTGAGTTAGGTTCTTAATGTCCTCTAACTTTCATGCGAAGTTACATACCCTCGGATGATTAGATAAATACTTTGCATTAGTTAAGCTGAAGAGGGAAGAGTTTGGTCATGCCTACCACATAATACGACTCCCCAAAGTCTAATAAGACGCGTGAGCCTCGATGAAAAGTGCATTGAAAGCATAGAAATTAATACGGAAAAAAAATTATATGAGCAGAGATGGAATATGGAACGCTTTCGCTAAAATATCAACTATGAACTTCCTAGTTTATACAGAGAGTAAAGTATCAAACCAGAGGAGACGGCTCCTCGGGACGAGAGGGACAAGCCGACGAAACTAAGTGCGAGAATATTCACAGCTTGCTGCAATAAACGCAATGTAATCGAGGAATTTCGAATCCACCCCAGTCGAAAACGAAATCCTGATATCAAGGGGGAGGGGGGTGGAGTAGGGTCCACAGGGTGATTGCCCCCGAGTCAGCCTTGCGGCATGGGCGTCCCCCGCCGGGGTCATCAGACGGCGCTCCCCCGGCACGCAGTGCGGGTGCACTTCCAGGTGCCCCCGCGAGCACGGTCTTCGTACACTATTCCACTGCAGGCATCACTCGAGTGAAGCCAATGCGTCACCAAGAACCGTCCATAACATTCTCCGCGACGGAATCAAACACGCGCCTTTGATTAAGACTGGGAGTGTGCCGAGGACTGGACAAACCAGTTTGTTCCGAGAATGTATTACGGGTCAATCATTTCCCTCGTTCCAAGGCAAAAAGCATTAATAATAAAACATGGCGACACGATCAGTGGAAAGCACACCATTGTGAGCATTATTTACGCAGAAAAAAGGATGCATGATTTGAAAGCGGAAAGCTGAACAAAGTTGTAAAAAAGAGACCTACCTTTTTTTCAATTACGAATGTATGCATATAAATATATATTGAGAAACACAAATATATACAATGTGGATATGAAAGTGTACTATCTGTTCTTATCAGCTTAATAATATATATATACACAATATAAGAACACATAAAAGGAACACTGACACGTTATTTCTCGATGATTTCGACGGAATTGGTCTCCGTCTTCATCAGACGATTCACTAGGACCCACTGTCGAATCTTCTGATGAAGACGGTGCTCCATTCCGTCGAAATTATCAAGAAATAACGTGCGAGTGTTCCTTTTATGTGTTCTTATATAGTTTGTTGCTGTCAAAGTTTCCATTCAACACACCGACGTATCGGTTCATGGATATTTTTAAATCAATTTTCTTCAAACAGCATTTCCTAGTGGATTTTCACATTACGTGTATTCCTACGTCGAGGCTGAAAAAATCATTGATTAGCGGGACGAACTACTCGTATATCATTAAAGATCGGCAATAGATGGGGTGAGGGGGGTCAGGAATGGGGCGAGTGTTGGGGGAACGGATTGCAAGCACGAGGCCCATCCATTCCACTCGCATTCCATTTCTCCCTGATGGTTGTTTGACAATATTTGCCAGTACATACGTCACCGTCAAAGCGCTTTTCTAACCAAAGATCCGTAATCGTAATTCGTAAGCGATTTCCACGATTTTTTTCGTTGATATTCACCGTCAGTTCATCTGTCACAAGGTTAGGTCGACCACTGCGGTCTTCATTGGGAACATTTGTGCGGCAATTTTTAAACTGAATCCACCACTGCTTCACTCCGCCTTCACTCATTATTCCGTCTCCTTACTCTTCACAAAGTTGCTCATGAATTTCAGTTGGCTTATAGTTTTTTGCCAGTAAAAACTTAATCAAATACCGCACTTCACAATTCGCGGGAGTTTCTTTTTCAGCGCACAATTTAACCGTTTGAAGTGAGCAAGGTAGAAGAACCACAGTCTGCACACTACCACAGCAGGACGCGTACTGTGTGTAGGGACGTTTACGCACCAAGATTGTGGTTCTAACCACAGCCACCTCCACCTTAGGCCAAAAAGTTAGTTGCTTTCCGTAAAACTGTCGTATACCATGAAGTCTCCTTATTGATAACGGACTCGTCGTGGTGGAGGATTGCCCTCCGTGCCCTGACGTCCCTCCTATAGCCTTGCTGGAGGGTGAAAGGTAATTGCTCCTGGCAAAGGGTCAGTCAAAGTCAAAGTCAGGTCAAAGGGAAGGAGTCAGCCGAAGGGCAGACCGCGCATCGTCTGTTCCTCAGGAAGGCGGCTCCAGGAGCTTTTGATCCCTAGGGGGGGGGGGGGAGGGGGAGGGTCCAATTAATGCGATGGCATCATGTTGAAAATACACTCTTGAGGCACAATTATTTTCTTGCGAAATTTTGATGTGCACGTTTCATCAGGACTCGTGAAAAATTTCTCCAGAGTCCTCATTTCATGAATACAGGGAGGAATGCAAGTAGGGCATCTCCACCATCTCCCAAGTTGGATAACACACTCGCGGCACCAGTCTTGCACCGGCAATCGGACGGTGACCCCGGAACGGCAACCCGTGCCCTACCCCCTAGGGCCCTCGAGCCTGAGCACTGTTCACGGAAAGCTAATTCGTGCCAAAGACACGTAACCAATCGAACCCAGCCATCGACAACATTTCATGTAAAGTATGCCATATGTAGTTAGGCAAATCAACATAACGTACGTTTGATGAGACATACTGCGCCTCGGGCCACGTTCACGCTGCGTTTAAGGCTGGGCGCGACGGTAACGCAGAGAGAAACAGAATAATACTACCAACGGTGACCCTGCCTCGGTATACACTCGTCGATAATGCGTTCAAACGTGCTTTTGCGACGACGCCCGAGAAGAAAAACCTTTCGACATATGCGAGAAGACTACTCGGTTCATACAGATTTCCGGTTGTGCCTTAATTTTTGACTACGCGAGAATATGCTGACACACGAATCAAATATGCTTCCTTTAAGACTTTGTTTTGAATAAAGGGGTTTTACTCAGATAAATTTTGTCAAATGAAAAGAAATTCCATCATCCAATGTTTTTCTATCATTTTAAGTCGAAGCATAACCCCCTCGTAAAAAGAGAATAACAGGCAAGAGTGTTAAGGCGTTGAAATAAACGGGGCGGACCGAATTCCTCACTCTTTCCATGGTTAGAAGCTACCAGACATCCAAAGGGAAAAAGTATGTTTAATGATTGTCCTCTGAAGGACAAAATGACGCCACTCGGATCAGAATAAATTTTCAATTCAACTACAAAATGTTGCAATTTTTCCAAAGAGTAAGAAAAGTTGCCATTCCAGGAAAGACATGTTTTTTTAACATTCGTCTTTTTTTATATTTCCCATCGAGTGTTACAGCTTTGGGAAAACACTCTATTGCAATTCAATCATCCTCTCACATTCATTTCTCAATTCTGTTTAAACCTAACGTGACGTAACCCTTATTCAGCGAAAGGTACTAAAATAGAAAATCATCAAAATGAAAACGAATGAGAATATATAGACTACCTATTCAATAAAAAGATTACGGTTCAATGAACGAATTCTGTTTATAATAAAATTGTATGAAAATTTTACTATGTGAATCCTAGTCAACCATTAATTTTCCTAAAATATGGGAAAGAGAAAATTTACTTTTGGCTTAAAAATAGGACCGCAGAATTCATTTTAAGTAACCAGCGATATTTTACCAACACCTCCAACCGATTTTTTTACCTTAAGGTGTAAAATATCTTTAGGTTATAAATAAATAACATGCTTTAAGCGCAGTCCCTGTAGCACAAGAAAATTAAGACAACGAAATATAGTTTCCGACAGAATACTAGGATAGTTGGAAAGGTTCTCGTAATCGCTACCAGATATCAGCGTTAGCTTAACGAGTTTCCGCGTAGTAATAGGTAATCCTTTATTAGTAAACACGTAACGCGCCAGTGCTCTGGGAAGAGATCCGTGGTGCGGACGCTTCTCTGCTGTTGTTCCCGTGTAGTAATTTGTGACAATGGAAAAAATTGATATTCGAGCAGTGATTGAAAACTTCGTAAAGAAAGGTATGAAAGCAACGAAAATTCATGCCGACTTTCAAAAAAACCCTCAGGGACTCTTCGTCTTCATACGATATTCAACTGTTCCCAAGTGGACAGACGAGTTAAAGTTTCGTCTAGATAGCTAAGATGAAGATCCGCTTAGAGGTCAGCCAAAAGTGCCACTACCCTAGAAATTATGGCAAAAGTGCGTTCAATGGTCATGGAGGATCGCAACCCGGAAAGGTGATGGCTTCAGTTTTCTGGGATGCGAATGGGATTCTGCTGATAGATTATCTTCCCACTGGTCAGAGAATTACTGGGCAATACTACGCTAAACACATGGATCAACATAATCAAAAGATACACGAAAAAAGGCCAGGTTTTTCCAGGAAGAAAGTAATCTTTCATCAAGACAATGCACACCCACACACAAGTGTCGTTGCCATGGCAAAAATACGAGAATTAAGGTACGAACTATCGCCACACCCGCGTTGTTCGCCTAATTTGGCTCCATCAGATTTCCATCTCTTCCGGAAACTCAACATTTTCATCGGGGTACGGATCTCTTCAAACAAAGACCGGTGGCGAGGAGGTAATGTCCTTGCCGACCAACCCAGAGGTCGTGGGTTCGATTTCCGCCCAGGTGGGCTTTTCTCCATCTAGGGCTAGGATGTTTGTAATTGTAACTATTGTGATATCGTTGTTAAAAGTCCGATGTAAAGGCTAATGTACTTCTTTTGGGATTAATGTGGCTTAATAGCCAAAGTATATGGTATTTTGCAGGCCTGAAGGAAACTGACTTTCGAGATGGGACTTTCGAGATGGGATTTTCGAGTTGGGAAACATTGGAACATCGATGGACCAAGTGCATTAATGTACAGGGGGACTATATGGAAAAATAAAAAAGTTTCACGGAGATAAGTCGTTTATTTCTATTCCATTCTGAGAACTTTTCAAATTACCCTCGTATTACGGAATAAAACAATCATACAACTCCGCAAAAACAGAAAATCACCCCTACGCGACCCACCGCCTTTGCTTTTTCCCAAAAGTTTACATGCAATTATAAGACATGATCACACTCGTTCGAAAAACAATTTGCTGGCAGCAATGAAAATTAGTTTCCGATATGTCCTCATATCTACTGTCACATTTTACTGTAACCTAAAACAAATTAGTTTTTCGCGACAAGATTTCATTCCAGCCCATTGCAAGATGAAAATCCGAAACCTTCGAATCAAACTGCGTTTATGGCCTCTGGGTATGAATCCATGTTTCAGCCATTTTTATAGGATTAACATACTCCAAGGGGTATTCTTTTCTACTAAAGCTACTGGTTCAACATCATCGACTCAAAGACTTCTAACGGAAGGTAAACCAGTCGCGGAAGTATCATATTCGTACGACGCCGTAAGTGACTGGTGGGGGAAGTTCCACGCTGTATTTTACAAGGGAACGCATCAGCAATATCGTTCCATGAAGAGTTTGTTGATAAAAGAGCACAGCATTGAGATGTAAGAATTTCCGAACTGATGTGGAAGGGTGGTACATGACGAAATTACCATTTCGAAACCCACCCGGAAAACCCTCCCTGTACACTGCGGTGATAAAAAAAATTAAGATCGAACTGGATCGAGCGGGAGTGAGGACTATCGAATTGGACGAGAGGGGGAAAAATGAAATATCGACAAAGAATCTCTTGGAAAAAGAGGATAGAGCGGTGGAAGGAGGGCGAGAAGGCAGGGGCGTGTGAGGAGACCTGCCGCCGCACACCCGGTCCCTTACCTCGCTCCGCCCCCCCCTTCTTTGCCCTCATCCATCGCACGATCTAGTCTTCCGCCTGCGTGATTCGCGCTCATTCGCGAGTAAATCTAGGAATTATTATTCTTGCGAGTCACTCCGAGAGAGAGTGAACGGTAGCTTTAAACGGGAGCGCAAATGACGAGCATATGTATTCTAAGTTCCGTTTTTTCATCCAGTGAAACTGAAAGTTATAAAAAAAAACATGCATTTTAACGATGACATTACTAAAAATGTCTCTCGAGTTAACGAAAAAGACATTCACGAATCAGTGAGGTTATATCGTCATTTCCACTCTGAAATTATTCATTATGATCAAAATCATGTGCCTAAAAATACTTGCATCACATCACTTTTACTAGTAGAGTGATGTGATGCACAATAAAAACACTTTTACTGGTAAAAATTATTAATGTTGGCCAGTTGAATTTATTACCTCCACAACACAAGGGAAGTAATATTACAAAAGATTCAGCGGGTATATTCGTGGAAATCAAAATATTTAAGCTTCTGAAACGGTTGCCCAAATTTTTAATGAGGTGTCCTGTGATTGTATCGAGACGACAAAGAGAGTACTTAAGTCTATTAGTGTTTTTTACCTAATTATTCTAATTGAAATAGTGATGCAACTAGAAGATTAAATTTAACTGAGGCCTGCTGAAAGAAGAAAAAAGGCTTATTCGCGTAATACCACCTTCGAGAGGCAGGTAGGTAGCGCAATTGGGGTGCTGGTGTTAGCTCTTGCGACCCTGTCATCCCTACGTCCAGCAACGAAGTGTACAATTACAAATATTTTGTTAATGTTCATACTTATCAACACTACTCCAGATACAGCGATTGACGTAGCTCATTTCTGCTTCTACCAAAACGAATGCTTCTATTTGCACCAGTTTTCAAAAATAGAGGCTATCGCAGGCAGAGGAAACCGTATGAGGCAGTCACCGTGGGTGACGTGCGATATCCGAGTGCATCTTTCCCATACTCGCGGTAATTGTATGAATAGGAGCCGCAGGGAATTCAAGAGAGGTGACGGGAAGGACGGAGACGAAAACGCGGCCGTCTTCGCCACCACCGATGACGGCGGCGGCCGGGGAACTCCCCCGGCTGCCGAGCCGGGGACACCTCGAACTCTCAGCACTCAGTGGTCAACGTCGTGCACTCGAGAAGGCCCCAGAGTGATCACCTTTCGGAGCACTCACGATGAATTCGATTTTCGGGTTCTCAAGCGACCGAACGGGAGGGCTTCTATCCGAGCGGCGGGGGGGGGGGGGGAGCCACGTCATTCGTGCGTGGTCTCGGAGACTTGGACAGCTGGAGGGAAAGGCATCGTCGCCCGCACGGCGCTAGGAACGATCTGCATATGTATGAGATAGATACAAGAGGCGGGGGCCGACCAGAGCGGACCGCGAGATCGTGCCAGTTGCACGCCATCTCTTCCGTCGCGTCGGGGCTTCGCCTGTGCTGTAAGGGAAAGGGGCGGTCAGAGGGGAGATGTGCTGAGGAAACGGCCGATGGTGGTCGGGGCCTTACGGAATTTGAAAGTAATTTTTTTAAAAACTGGTGGACGTTTCTTAGAAAATATTAGAATCCAGAGGAAACAGAGGAAGTTCCGTTGTTGGAGCAGCGTCACACACAACGGATCAAAGAAAGGTCCTCGCGATGAATTCAGACAAAATCGCGTCCCCGCGGCTTTACCACAAAAGTGAATCTGTGACGCCTACGCATGGCGAGCCGAAACAAAGCGAGAGATGGGCAAAGTGATTGGGGCCATTTGAATTGGGAGCGATTGGGACGATGAGGAGTGTTATGATCGCTTTTACTAGTTTTAGCAGTCATGTCACACCGCATGCACTCGGGAAGCTTCACAGTCGATCTCATTCCCAAGCAGTACGGTCATACCGAGATTCCGACAAATGCGATCAAACAGAGAAAAGCTGGTTGGAAATAAGGCATATGATGCATATGATAATTATAACAATCACTGTAGAGCCTTGTGGCTACTGCGAGCAACGCTTAATACCCAAGGAACAAACAGAGGCTAAAAGAAAGAACTCTACTCTTGTACAGTAGTTCACTTGTAGGAGCTCTACTTCCCTTATTCCGTTACCTACCATGTCTTTGACCGCATGCCTGAGGGTACGTATTTCCATTCGATGTTTACAGTGGAGTTGGAAAGGATTTCATAACTGATGTTAAACATTGCTCTTTTCATCATCTCTTCAGAAGTAAATGTTTGCGACAATGTGTCTGGGGGACAGAGAGAGGAAAGAGGCGAATGAACTTGTACCATACTAGTCAACGATTAACTATTAGCGGCCATTAGGAGCGGTATTCCTTCAGCATCTTGGCTTGCATCTTGTTAGAACAGTTTGACAGTACCAGACACACTTATACGAGACTGATGGTGGTCACCAGCGTCGGGTAGGATTTGAGGGAGTTAAGAATCCAGTGACGTTAGCGACTTTTGCGTCAAAACGCCAACGGGGGCGTTCATTTCTGCGGGAGATGCTTTAGACGAGAGCTTGCTCTCCGCAAGGCATACATCGGGAATCCAAAGAAATATTTGAAATCGCCTAGATTGGAAACGGAGCGTTCAACGTGGGAGGACCAGGTACAAAAACCAGCCAGCCAAAATTTTAATACCAAACATCAACCACACATCTTATACTTGAGTAATTATTACATATCCGAATTTATAACCACGGGAGGAAGGTTTTCACTTCATTGCTTTACACTACGGACACAATTTCCTTAAATTATATTTCGCGTTGTCTAGCGCGGTGGCACATCATTGGCTCTTACATTGACACAGGAGGAGTCACGCTTCCTTTCCCTCGCACGAACTTCCTCGGTGCCAAAGAGAGAGTCAGTCACCAGCAAGGTAATAAAACCGGATGTTAGTTCGGAGAGATGATGGAAGGGCTCACGCCGTACTATATCAAGTAAACTTCGCCGATTCGGAGCAAGGTATCTTGAAGAACATTAAACTGATTGAATGTTGGGTCTATGATGAAACTGCTTTGGTATCCAGCGATATCACACGGTTTTCAACCCTCAGGAAGGATCCTGTCAATATCTACAATGCCGCCTGTGGATATGTAGAGTGAACGATTAGCTTTTACATAATTCGAGTTCGAATTAACTTGAAAAATTGTGACAACGTGGGCATCACTCTAGTTGTCTTGCTAAGAAGAACAAACAATTGGTCATACCCCTCGGGTTACTGTAATACCATACTACATTCAAACCAGCATCACCTGTACATCAATAAGGCACCCGGAAATCATGTACGAGCTTCACCTAGATTACTAATTTTTCAATAAACATATATATGATTTCTTCGAAGTAACATGGAAGTGTTAAATAAAAAACCTACAACAAAAAGACAGCAACACACAATAAGAGAACACATAAAAGGAACACTCACACGTTATGCCGTCAATTCCGTCGGACTTATCAAGAAATAACGTGTGAGTGCTTTTATGTGTTCTCATATTGTGTGTTGCTGTCTAAGTTTTATATATATTAATATATATATATATATATATACACACATTCATAGACGAAATCCCGCCACACGGCGAACAAATATTACTTCACACATGAAATAGATATTAGGAAAGGGGATAGGAAAACACATAACAGACAAACATTTATGTATATCCTCCTTTTCTCAATTTACTTGGTTTGAGTTATTTCGCGTACTTCCGTTTCCTGGGCCTCGTTCATTGCATTACAATTGTTTTGCAACTTAACGCTACGGTAAGTAAATAAACTATTAACTTCATCAGTTTTTGAAATATTCAATATTTTCCTCGCTTCTTAAATTCACATTATGGGGGGTTCGACACCATGGGTGTCATCAAATATAGATAAAATTACTTGACCTAACTACGAGATTACCTCGTTGAGAGCCCTAAAAATATTACTAGCTTATAAAATATACTTCCAGACCATGAGACTATAAGCATGCGTAATCATCATTATGAACATACATGCATATATCATCATGCTGCTTATTGCTCTCACCTCAAGATGTCAACACGCGCTGCATAGAGAAAAGTCGCAAAGCAGAAGACCCTTTTCAATTTTTAATGGCATAAATGAAACAAGTAGGGGGGGGGAGGAAATGCCCAGGGTAAAATCAGAGAAGCTCACAGGATCATAGCACATCAAAAGAGAAGCAATTCTAACCAACAAACCGAGTTCAACCAGCGTGAGAGTTAAATGTGTTCCGAGTCACGTGGGCTGTTCCTCCGGAGGATTTTGGGGAAGGGGAGGGATCGAGGTGGAGGATCGGGGTGGTCGGCCGGGACAGGAGGGTTGGGGAAGTCGGCGGGGATGGGAGGGGAAAAAGAGGAGGGTCGTTTCCGGCGCACGAGGGGGCGGACGCCATCCCTTCCGGTCCCGTTTATTGCGTCGAATCGCCGCCATGTCCTCCCCCCCCATCTCTCCCCCCCTCCCGATACGACCGCGAATTTTTCAAGTAATCCCACTTGATGAGGAAATTACGCCCAGAGACCCAGTTAATTTATAATTCAAGGACGGGTCCTTGGGCGGGATGATGTGTGTGTGTGTGTGTGTATGTGTGGGAGAGTGGGAGCGCGGAACATTTTCCCTTAACGAGGTCACGCAAATGGCCGTTAATTTTTGAGCCACACTGCCCCGAGTTGGCACGCCAACTCGGTTATTCAAGACGATGTCTTCCTCATTTGTTTTTACTTATTTCCTCTTGAGGATTTTCCTCCAGCAACGCAACGGACTGCTTTCAGACACCAAGCGCAGTAAATCGGCCCTTTCACGTCCCCCGCCCCTCTATTCCTGTGTAACAGCGCAAATCCGCACCGGAACAGCACCATATACATTCGCGCCGTCCCGAGAGCAATCAAGTACGAAAGGGGAGATCGACGACCGAAATCCAAGACGGACTGAGTTTTTTCGAACCTCGGTTAAGAGAGGCTCTTTTAAGCGCACGAAAATGAATGCATCCAAGTTCAGTTCAGGAACCTTTAGTGGATATAAATATGCTGCACGAAACGTGAATGAAAAATCTATGCAAATTATATGGATAACGCTTGCACGGTTTCATCAATGATTCCATAAGCTTCGAATCACATCAATGGGTTATGACTTTTCCGGGTATTAAACCGAAGGCAAAAAGGACTATCTCGAACGAATTACAGCGAAATGTAATTCCAACGTTAGCATCAATTGCATTTATACACTTTCCACGATATTATGAGACACGACATTATGGCATTCGTTATTTTAACGATTATTTTATTCGAAAATAGAACGAGACAATGCCCTGTCCAGTACCTACGCCAAATATTAAAGATACTAAACACACATTTCAATTCACCATTGAAACGAAATTAAAGAGACCTTTTGACGGTTTATTGGTGACGGTGCATTGTGTATCGACGATACAATGGATATTGGGTTTCCCTAATCTTAAGAAATGGACTTTCCATCTACTAACGGTTTGCCGGCACGTGTAGTTTTGCGTTAAGGTATAGAGTTGTACCTCCATTTTAAAATATTTCCTTCATAAAAGACATTACTAAGAAAGAGGAATTTCAAGAAAAGAGCGGATGAATCTGTTTGATGCTTTCTCCAGATCGCCTAAAATCTCCTAAAAATATCTAAAAATTTCCCCATCGCAAAAAAATACATTCTTAAGTTGTGATACCTGATATACTCGATACCTTTGCCTTGCTCTTGAGGCGAAAGCTAAACGTGACTATGTAAGTTGGAACTCTGTTGGATGATCTGTTTGGATGAGTTTGATATTTCTCGGTGAAGCAGATTCAATATAGCTACAAGATAATACCTTCACCTACAAAACTAGCACAACAATGAAAATAAATAACAATATCTATATTGGATACTTTAACAAATGCAACTGAGACAGCGCATATAACTACCGGTTGAAGATACGTCAACCAACCAGGTGAAAGTTCAATTTAATGATGTTCTTTGGACATAAATATGCATTGGAATAAACATTTATCACTTTCAAATGAGAAGAACCGACTGCACAAAATCTTTATTTTTGACATGATCTTTGTTTTGCTTGTATTTGAGAGAATCAGGAAAAATTTGTATAAATTTTCGAAAAAAATTCCGAGGGCGCCTAAAGTGAAATAACGGGACTATGAATTTATGAATTCAGAAATGAACCATGGTGAACACGTTGGAAATTCATCAGTAAATGTAGAGGTTTCAGAAATCCATCAAGCGATATCATATCACGATCTTAAGCATTAATCTAAGTATTGAACACCAAAATTTCAACTTAATTCCCAAACCCGATTTGCCATACGAATGCGATACTTTCGATTTGAGTGACAAGTGCCATTCACGATGGACTGACAGCATCGGCTGGAGCATTGCGGGAAGTTGGAAAGTGAAATCACCAGTCCTGACCCTGAGTGGGTGGAAAGCGGGGCCGCGTTGACCTCCGCGGAGAAATCTCGGCTCGCGAATCACCCACGAAGGCCGCGTCGCTGGGAGTTGGGGGGGGGACGAGTACGAGGGAATCACCCCGTACATTGCACTCTTGGCGTACGTCCTCGTCGAAAAGATTCGGGCAGTCGATTCAATCCCTTGAAGGTTTATTCGTCTGCTCTCCTACGCCGTCCAAAGACTACAAATCCGCGCAACTTACTCAGGACTGGAAGCAGTTGACTGAGTCGAAGAGCTTGGCGGAACGCGACTATGACGGACGAAAGCGGGACATATTTTGTGGGGAGCATAGGTGATGAATCTGTTAGAATACTTAGTTGACGATACGCTGGAACGTCCCTTCCCCCCAACGGAAACTGAAGCTCGGACAAAAACATTCATAACTGCACGAATTCAGCGACGCATGCTACCGTGAGTGCCTTCATGATTCTTATTTTTCGCAGAGACTCTAACGCTCCACACGAATTTTGTTGATGAATAGCATGGATGATTCCATTTATATTGCCAGCGATCATGTTTTTTTCGATGCGAAAAATATTATTTTGGTGAGTTGTAATGAATGATATTTTTTAACGACGCGATAACTCCTGCAGATCATTCAGACGTATTATTAAATCTCCCATTCACAAGGCCTATTCATGTGGCATTAAATGCCTGATGTGCACCCATGTACATTGTTTCTCGAATAAGTCAACTCATGCCACTGTTATTCTTCACTAAGAAAAAACTACACTCCTAATTACCTCCATGGATGCCATAATGCAATTTGGAATATAACTACCTATTGAAAACTTTCATCAAAATATTTCGAATTTATATTTTGTAAAAAAAAGTACTTCTGTTAATTTTTCGGTGGTCTGAAAACTTTCCGACTCAGAAAAGTTCAGGAAAAATGCCTTGTATCTTTGTTAGGTTGGAAATTTTCAGACCACCCTTTTACATACTTACCTTCATGACGTTTGTTCACTGAAGAGTAAAAGCTGAATATCGGTGTTCAGAAAATATTTTAACATCCTTAACTGTACCATGGTCGAAACCAATTTCCACCATTAAATATTCTATTTAGCATGAAATACACAAACAATTTGTATGTTTTTATTTAAAATTAAGGGATAAGTTCATCAACTTCATTATTCATACATTCCGTATACGCCCATATGATTCAGTCGAACTGAAATTTAGCACACCCCAATTAGGCGATGGCCTCGTGGGCTCAATTAAGGGTAAACACGAGAATGCTGGATTCTGCTCCGCGTAGAATCAGTTCCCCCGCGACCACCACAATTGATTGAGTTGGAGTGGATGTGATTTGACCGACGCCGCACGGAGGCGTAGGGCGTTCTCTGCGCCGACAACGGCCCCCTGAGCGCCCACCGGAAGCACCGAGGCGGTCGGCGTGGTCTCCATCGACAACGATGGTTCGGCGACAACCAGCCAGCTAGATCCTCGGGGGAGGGGGAAGCAGGCCTATTTCTTGCCGCCAATTAAGCACACGAACACACTCGAAGGAAGCCTCTCGTCGGTTCAAAGTAATTTGACGTCAACTGACAAACGAAATGGCAAGCTACAAACGTGTACTATAACTCCACGCTCGTAAGGTGTAGATTTTTCCCAACCAGTCAAAAAAAGTGATAATTAATTTTCCTTATTCCATTTGTTCAATGTTTTCTTTCTGTAGTAAATGGTATAAAGACAACACCGCATTCATATTTGGTAAAAATGCCAAAAGATTTGAGGGTTATTCATACGTTCTTTGAGTGATTTTTATAATAAGGCCATTCGTACTATTAATGATACTATGCCATCCATGACTTTAAAGTAAATTGATAGAATATTATTGGAAAAGTTTTAGTAGACCTCACCATGAATATGTGGGGCCTTAAAACGGAGCTGCGAGAGAGAACTGCGTCTAATTTCAGTATTGATTGGAAGCAGCCCAACGCCACTCGTAGATTTATGTTCATCGGCATGACTGGCGCGTCTCTTGGTTGCCCAAATGAATGAGGCAAGTATGTATGCGTACAAACGGTGCGTTCCCAAGATTACAGTTAAGACCTTGAGGTCCTGTGAAGTGTGACCATCGCTGATATCGGTTGGTGGGGCCAGTTTCTTTCCTTATTTATTGAGGTAAATATGACATATTAAAGTCGATGACATTTGGAGAAAGTATTTCTTAAGACCATCTTCCTGATATTCATAGCAAAAAAAGTGACGGTCCATGTTCATTTATCTTTGTACGCTGGGACTCGAGTCCACACCACAAGCAGACGAATAAGAACTTTATAATATAATGCTATGAAATATATCATATGTTTCTAGAACTTTATTTTACGAGATAAATAAGTACATTACCGAAAATAATAAATATGCACACAAAAAACCTACGTACACTACTATCTGTATTTAGCTACTTCACTTATATAGAGGTCATCCAAAATCGGATTGAAATTACTTATGTTTTTATGAGTCCGCTTTTACTTCCTAATTCCAAGCTGCTCCGAGATTTTATTTTCCCAATGCAGTATCCAAAATTGCAAGCATCTGAATGGGCTCGAAGGCATACTTATGGGTTATAACTAACAGGCAAACCCGGCCTTAATTTAACCACTTCTCCACAGGGAACTTAATTGAATGCTTTGCTTAATACTATTCTTCCCATCAAGCATAAATTATGCCTAAGATTTATTCTGTCTAGCAGCGTCTACTGATGAATCTCAGTCCACCACCTTCTGGTAAAACGTCCACAAGGAAGTTTCATTGGGTAAAATAGATTAAAAAAAACATAAATTACATGCAGTAAGTATTTCTTTGCTGCATGTTTCACCTTCAAACTTGCTACAAAAGACAGACTTTGAAAGTCTAATTTTAAAATTGAGTTACGTGGCACCACCGCAGGATATATGCAGGACAGCTTCACTTCACTTTCGGCAAGACCTGGTTGTCAAACTAAACAAACATTCGATAGATGGATGCCATTTATCCCCCATGGCGAAAGCTTTCAGTGAGACTCCTCATTGAATAGATTTTGAAGTAGTTAGCTGTTTCTATACATGCACACACTAATAAACTCGATTGGTTTGATAGATGAGGGTATTTTAAAACTAAACCTAAACCCTACAATGCACGTAGAATTCACACATCATGATAGGATGTGGACGTTCCTTTCCCTGTGCCATCCGTGGTTTCCCACGAAGACCTCTTAGGTTCCCGAAAAACTACACGGTCGAAGTGAGGCTTAGGGTTCTCATAGTAATCACTCGAAATTGAACCAGGGCCCGCCGGTCGGTAGCCAAACGCGCTACCCAACAAGATACCTCGCCCCTGATACTTTAATAAACACTGTTAACTGCCGCTACTGAGACTAGTTAACGAACCGAATAATAAGGGCGTGACGTTATGGAAGTGTAGGCGAGGACACGTGTGTGTCTAGCCCCTTTACGCAGTTGGCTCCTCTAGCTAGGACCAGAGCCCTTAATTAAATTTCAGGTTACTAGGGATTTAATATGCTTCTCCATCCCATTTACTCATCGAAGAAGAGCACGGTAGCCCCAATTCTTCTGCTGTCCGGCTTCCTTGATTGACACGAGATGAATCAGAGCATGCCTTCGATGCTGAAACACGATTATCACTTCGGCGTGTCTCTCGACGCACCGGTTCGCCTTGTGCCGGTCGAGGGCCAAGCGCCACAATGAGGCGAACCGTCGTATGAGTCCCTCGTCCCCATCCACTGGCCCTTACTAGCGGCCCCCACCCTCTTCCTGCTTGGTTGGCATTGACATTTCAATTGAAAATGAAATGCGGTGCAATATGAATATCGGGATAAAAAACAAAACGATCACCCAATCCGTGCAAGGAACCCTATAATATATACAAATACCAAATCAAAATAGAAGCAAAATATTAAGTATGACATTAAGCGTATTAAAACGTTGCGCGGATTCCCTTGTGATTCGTAGAATGGATAAGATTAATAAATTAATTGCGTTATGCAAAAACATGACAATTAACTCTTTAAGTTTGGTTTGATGGGTGAGGGTACACCATACTTAGTACTAAGCCATTAACAGCGCATGAAACTCACTCGTATGGGGCGGAGAGCAAGTTCCTTTCCATTCGCCGGTTGTGGTTTCTAGGGAAGATCTGGTAGGAGAAAAACCACAGATTGGGTAAAACTGAGGCTACACAGAGGAGTTTTTTTTGGAGTCGAACTCTGCCAGAATATTCCAGCCCTCTACCAATTTAGCTGCCACGGCCTCAGAATACCACACATTTATGCACACATGGCTGGTGTAACACCCTCGACGCATCCCCTTGAAGCGTTATCAAGGTTTATGCAGGTGTAGATAAGAGATTAATGAAGAGGTCAATCCCGGGAGAAGATAGAAAATTTAATTTTTAATTTCAATTTATGAATTCTAAAACATAAAACTTTCTGTTAATTACAACAAAGAAATGTCATGCTTAATAAAATTATGAGCCAGTGATTCAAAAGAAGAAATTGGGACCCATTTTCCTCTGAATGTTTAAATGAAGGAGCGTTGACAGCAATTATCACAACAGCATTACGATGCAAGGAGTTTCCATGCCATATCATTGCTCTGACCATCCAAAGTCGGTTTCTTTCCTCATGCCAAGGCAAAAGAAGTCATCGCAAAACAATACCCTTCAATACGATCAATCCCCATCCCTCGACTATCAATTCCAATCCTCCGCTTTCATCTGATCCGATTGGTTTAATCAATCAAGAAACGTGACACCAATTAAAACCGGCGTATAACTCACGATTTGGCAGTTCCCTCACGAAGCCATCCTCGTGGGCGACTGGAACTAAGGGGACGCGACCATAAGATGTTCATAACGAGCACACGTAATCGCAATCAATACCCAGGCGACGGAAAGCGAAAGCGCAATTCTCTTAAATCTTCGAGTCGCGCTGCGGAACCCAACAGAATATTATTCCTTAAACCACGAATCACCGGAGGAGAGTCCAAGAAACGACCTGCGTCACAGAGGATAATCACGCCGAGGATATAGAGTATTAGTGTCCTTCACTACCAAAATCGCTGCCCACTACTAACAAATACGTCGTAAGAAATATATAACACACGAAATAGTTATGTTTTATCTCTGGAGTGGTATTGCCAGGCACACATGTCCCAAATGCCCCCAAAAAAAAACCACAAGTATACAAATATTACTTCCAGAGAGCTGTTATGGTCCGTAAGGAGGTCCAGGAGAAAAAATCCTCAAACTTTGTCATAACAGAATGCCAAATACTTTTGGAATACAGCATGCATTTTCATTACTGGTACAAAAATAATGTTCCGTAGAAAGCGCGGTGTATTCTTTAATGCTAACAAATGCTGATTACTGAAATAATGAAGAAGGAAGTGGGATGACGGTGCAAGGGGACTAAGCCATTTCCGCGTCATTAGCGTCCTCTTCACGGAGAGAAGGAAACGGATTTATCCCCAGCCCTGCGCTAAAGCTGCTCTGGGCCCTATTCCATCGCCAAAAACATTACCGTAATTGGATTTTTTCCAATAAAATCTTAGCTTTAGGAGATTATTCAGTTTGCTTTTTACGTATAAATACGTACATTTAAATCACCGAGGAACTTAGAAAAAATCATACTCATTTTTTAAGGAGAGATAGAGTAAATAATATGTTGGGCACAACCCTTTCATGTAATTCAGCCCTCAGATTTGCCAAATAGTCCGAAACCGTTTATTTCCGTCAAGTATCCAACAAACAGCATCGAACGTGAAAGCCAACAATAAAATGCAATGTCTTTCAATTATTTCAATTCTATCTATAAGTACCCATTATATTTTGCTCCCTTTCTTCCGAGGGTGATACATTGCAGTGACTTTTAATAATCAAACCACTTTACTTTTCCACATAAACTTTTTAATTTTTACAACCCAGGTTTCGTTATAGCATTACATCATCAGGTAAAAATACAAGTCAAGCACCGTATATATACATATCTCTGGGCGGAGGGGAAGAGGAGGGAGGAAAGAAAGGATTGGTTGAGCTATGAAGAGGCGGGCTAAAAGTCTATGGTTTGAGGCGGAGAAGGAGGGTTGGTTATATTGACAAATTAGCAATAATTGGATAAATAGATTAGATAAAAACCAATTAGATAATTAGCAGGCTGGAAGGATATGGTCAATACAATGTTGCAAAAAGTCCACCTGACATCAGATTAGTTGGCAGAGGATTAGGGAAATGATTATTATGAACTGGGAGAACGGCAATTAGTAATTAGTTAGGTGACTCAGTAGCGGGTTGGGAGGAGTCGCTACATTGTTGAAAAAGTCTCACTTGGTTTCAGGTGAGCTGGCAGGGGGTGAGGGAAAAAACAATAACGGGGAATGTGAAGGGTAAAGAAAATCGTTGATCAAAACATCTTCCCCTTAATTCGTGTGTTGAAGGATTTCCAACTGCTCCAGCGCATCAAGACGGTACCCTTTCTTCTCAAAGTGTGAAAATTCGGGAGTGAAATCGCTGGTGTGGCCACAATCTCTCAAGTGCTTGGCGAATAGTGATGCGGAGATGTTATTTTTAAAAGAAGCTCGGAGTTCCTTTATTCTTGTTTCAAATCTCCTCCCCGTCTGGCCTATGTATAGTATATCCGGTTGCAGTCTTTGCAGCGGAGTTTGTATACTCCACTTTTGTGTAGTGGTTCAACGTAGTCTTTCGTGTGGCATAACATGTTGCTTAAATTAGTTTTATTGTAAAAGGCCGGTCTCACTTTTTCCTTTGGAAGAATTCTTTGTACTTTTAATGATAAGTGACCAAGAAAAGGGAATCTCCGCCACTTTGGCTGGTTTTCTGTATATGTGGGTGAACTATATATGGATAACTTTGCTAAACGGGATAGTTTCTAACGGTAAAGGATATCAATTAAATCTTCTCTATACCCATTGTTCACTGCAATTCGTTTAATGATCTTTAGTTCTTTAAGAGTGTTTTCTTTGGACAAGGGGATAGAACATACTCTGCGTATCATGGCGTGAAAGGTCGATAATTTTTGAGCGAAATAGTGCCTAGAATTATAGTGTATGACATGGTCCGTATAACACTTTTCTGAAAATAGAAAAATTAAAACTATTGTTTTTAATGGTAATATTCAAGTCCAGAAAGTTGAGGGATCCATCCACTTCTAATTCCTTGGTAAAATTTATATGTTTGTCTCTGGAATTGAGGAAATTGAAAAAAATTTCCAACTGTATTTCGGAACCCGTCCAGACGCAGAAAAAGTCATCAACATATCTATACCAACAGAGGATAGTTTTGATGAGGGGATGATCTGAGGAAAACCATATTTGCTCAAAGTTGTCCAAGAAAATGTCTGCTAGTAGCGCGGAAAGCGGAGAGCCTATTGCTAAGCCGTCTTTTTGTTGGTATATTTTGCCGTTAAACACGAAACTGTTTTGTTCTACACACACTTTTAAGGAGGAACACAATTCCAATATCACTGGGGTTGGAACCCTTGCTTTAACAAGGGTAACTTCCGCAAGATTCAGAGCTTCTGATCTTGGAACCCTGGGGAATAAATTTGTGACATCAAATGATACCATTAAACACCTGGGGGATACTATTTCTTTAGACAACACTTCCACAAGTTCTTGTGAATTTTTTATTCCGTATTTCGGGGAAAATTTGGAAAATTGTTTGAATAAGACGTTTAACTTACTAGCCCATAAGTGGTTAGGGGCCAAAACATTGGAAATCACAGGACGAATAGGAACACTGCTACACATATTGCTTTCACTGATTTTGTGGATTTTTGGCAAACCAAAAAATCTGGGCACTGATGGATTCATTTGTATTAGGTTGCGTTTCTCCCTGGGGCTTATTATCACTTCACATGAGTTGATGGAAGCTTTGCACACTTCCTGATATTCAGGTGTGGGGTCCTTAGTTAAAATTATGTGTTAGTTAAAGTTATGTGGAAAAGTAAAGTGGTTTGATTATTAAAAGTTAGTATGAAGATTTTCCACCAAGTTACGCCAGAAACTGTTTTACATGACAGTGATTTAAGTCTTGCACAGAAAACTCGATACGTTCACTCAAGTACTAGTATTGCAGCTATTGATGGAGTAAACCTTATTAAAGCTTTTCATCAAAATAGCCTTACGTAGGCGTAATTGAAAAAAACGTGCATCAGACTTCGCCAACGAAACAGCCAAATAGGATTTTTGTAAAAGAATTTTTTTTAAAGTAATTAAATAAAAATTGATAATTAAAAGCGCAGTTACACAGAGTCCTATATTGAAATCCCAAACTAATTACACGTAAAGGAAAATTAAGCGCAGAGGAAAATTAATTATCATTAGTTTACAAACACCTAGGGTTCCCCTGTTTGGCGTAATTATAGAGAATAAGCTTCGGCAAAATATCTAGGGTAAATTACGATAGTGAGGGCAGGTGTTTCAACGAGTTCAATTGACGTTCTCAGAAACAAGGTATAGAAACTTCAAATTCAATGCCGCATTGCCCGTCATATCAGTACATCCATCATAACACATCGGGATAAATTTTGCACACCTCTGACACTTACACAGAACGACACAAGTAAATTACATCAGTAATTAGCCCTATTATATTTATTCCACAAAGACCAATTTGAATGAATAAAACGACTTCTAGAATTGGCAAAATAACCTCGATTAGAGGAAGAACATTATAACGAAGGGATGATTAGACTATCAATTATATAAAACGGAGAAATATTCCCCCATACCCATGAAACACGCTCCACGGAAAATGTGAATGAATATCCCAGAATTCCGACAAATTCTTCGGTTTCCCGAGATACTATAATCCTCGATTAATTTTCTCTTTTGACGCCGAAAACACGCCAGAGGAAGTCCTCTGTTTCAGCCGGAAGCAAGATTTCTCCCACTTCCCAACTTCCCAGGAAGTTATGAAATGAGCACACAAGGATTTTCTCAGGTCATCTCCGTCGGCTTCAGTTTGCTCCATTAATAAGAAGATTCGATGATGAACTGGATGAACCTAAAACAAGTGGAGCGAAGGATGCCTGAAAATTGACGATTGACATTCGAGTAAATTAAACGGAATTCAGGCAATTATATCATCGTCTTAATTATTAAAGTGCCCCGCACTCAATATTTGCATCTCAAAGCATTCAAAATCACCAGAAGTAGAAGTGACATTCAAATTAACAGCCCGAATTTTAAGCTCCTTAACAACGTTGCTTGCACACACTCGTATATTTCCTTATGGCGATAAAAAGTAAAAGAGAATGTCCTTCTTCAATTTCAAATCTCCATGTCAATGAAAGTCTTCAAGAGTGGCTCGTAACAATTAAAAAGTAGCATTATACAATCAAACTCAAATGAAAACTGCACTAGAAACATTTTATAAAAAATTACGTACTCATTTAATTAATTTACCGCTTGGATATTAGGTAAGTTAATGAGGTCTCGCCAGAATAAAGTGAAGCAGCAAGGACCCAACAATGAAAAAAAATAATCCTCCTAGGTTCCTGTAACCGTAGTGTTTAAAGCAGCTAACACCCAAACTATTGGTCGATAGTGCATGGCTACACTTAAGGAAAAACGAGAACTTTTGAATTAAAAATTAAAAGAAACTGGAAAAAATACATTTCTTAGAGTTACCTAATTATAGACGAATACGATAGTGTTTCAGGATTACTAATGCACGGTATTTTGCGAACACCGTGCAATATTTCAGATTTTGGAACTCTTACGGCAAAATAAAATTTTCAATATTTTAATTCTTTGGTTGAATTAGACTACAGCGTAAGTAGTTTGGCCAAAATTGTGCACTATATCGTAAATATATAATGTACAGAAGAAAGAAAAAAATAGACACATTCATTTCGAGTGGATGGGCAATTTCATTAAAATACTCTTAAGTATGGCTTAAGGAAAGGTCAGTTTTGGTGGAGATAAGGTGGGAAAAGAAAGGAAAAAGAACACTCCGGGGTAAGTAATGATCGATAGCGATATTATCACGCCCGGGAGCGCTTCCCACCGCCGACCTCTCCCGAAGGATATGAGCCGTGGGGCTAGAAGCCACATGAAAGACCAAACCCAAGTAAAAATTAATACCGTCTGTTTCGCGATGCGAGTCCTACAGCGTGACATACAGGCATCCTGAATGTAGCAATTCCACCTGGCGGGCATTTAACACCGAACAGGCACCGTAACATCAGAAGCAGAAATAAATGCGCAAACAATGATATATTATCAAATTAAATTTCACTATAAATCATTAATAGGTCTCCATAATGCACAAATATATTCGTTCCACGCAAAACAAGCAATACAACGAATTATTACGGCAAAGGGCAATTTTTTCTATTATTCGATAACCTTGTGACTCCAATTTGCATGAAAAATTATTCTGAAGAGGCTAAAACATTGTGCATATTACCGGTTTATCATTTCAGAGTAATTAGAATAGGAAATCAGGTAAAAATTAATATGTTTCTCGGTTTTCAAAAGAGAGCTGTAGGTTGAGAGTTGAGTAAATTATTTTCATGGAGTTAGGGAACTTTGGCGATTTCATTTGAAAAGTGATGAATACCAAAGGAGATATTGGCTCATTATTTATATTTTCTGCGCTACCACGTCACATGTATGCTCATATTTAGAGTTCCAGGCGACTCTTGTTCACATTTGAAACGCCTATCCAGGTCGAATTTGCGATGATCCAATCGTATTTCAGCACTCACCGTCTCATGCTGTCACACGGCTACCTACATTTGTGCGCCCTCTTTGTCGCCTACTTTGATAAATGAGCATCATTGACTTAACAAACGAAATATAAACACATTTCCAAATAAAGTCAACATTTTACGCACGGCTTCCAAAGGTTCATTACATTACGAGACAGAGCACTCAAAAGGCAAGGACAACTTTCTTCTCCCCAAACAAAACTTTCAATGGTATTAACTTAAGACCCGGAGGAATTTTTACGACAACGTACAGGACCACGGTAAATACAAGAGACTATGCCGAAGCAAAATGTAGTATTATCAAATGGCTGAAACCTTGGCCAAAATAAAAAATAAATAACCTAACGAGGCCTGGGTTACGCATTCCGAGTGGGGGAGAAACGAAAAAATAATGCGAATCCTCCTGACTCTTGGGAAAGATAAACTCATCACCGCCTCTGGCGCAATCCAAACTTTCACCCTTTTACGAAATTGAAGAAGAGTCAGCCGAGGTGGGCGCCAAGGACCCACGCGAGCAGATGCGAGCGCGCGATGATTTCCCTCCGATTGAAAAGAGCCTCGCAGCCCATTGCTTGTGTTTGCTCCCTCTGGGTCCGAGGCGACAGAACGGGACCCAACACTCCTCACACCAAACCCTCCTCTCACCCACCCCACTCTTCCCTCCCCTCCTCCGTCGAGTGAAAGCTACGGGGGCCGCCCGCGACGAGTGCAGACACCCCCCCCCTTAACGAAACGCGGGCCACTCCGCGGCCCATGCGGGCCCGACTCAACAGTCGAATGTTCCGCTGGAGCGAGACCCGGCATACGAGTACTCGCTCGATAACCTAGTTATTTTGAGATGGTGGTGGTGTCACTTGTTTCTTGGATCCACGAAAAAATTTTGGTGCACTGCGCGCCGTGATCGCCCATGGCGTGGAGGACGTACTTCATGAATTCCCGACGCGAGAGTAGATCTGCATTCTGAACGTAATGCAAATGCGTCCCTTATTCTGCGACCGTGATTAGTGGATGCCCTCGAACTGAAGAGATCAATTCCCTACACATCATTTGGTCGAGCTAACTTTGCAAATGCAGCTTGGATAAATAATAATAATGGATAAATACTGACCAAAACCAAGGTGCTTAAAATATTTATAATGGTGTTCTCCGAATAAAACGGTATCGATCAAATCGTTATCTCCGATGGAGATGAAGCGTATACGAATATAGCGACGAATTACGTGCGATAGGTGAAACATCTCGGGAAAGATTTCTCCAAATTAGAAACCTCATGAATTCCCCGCGACGTCCTAACTAGGTTTGTGTCGGATGGCTTAAGGTGAATAACGTGAGACGGAAGTAAAAGTAGTAGGCGATGTAATTTATATTTTACGTCGACAGAGTAGCTTTGATTAATATATTCGTGGATGCCCCATTAATGAAACATTGCAATATATTTGTTTTCGGCGGGCCAGAATCGGCGGAATGCGGATCCATTTTAGCCAGTATTTCTCTGTGCATGGATTTTATTGGAGAACATGTCATGGTAATATTACAGCGACAGTTGAGCAAGATTTGCTTAAATTTCCCAAATGAAACTGTCATCTCTCGAGAGAGCTGTCATCATTATCATTTACTTTAAGGTAATTGGCAACAATTACTTGCCACGACCGATAATGCTTTGGTATAGCAATTTAGTCTTGAACATTCGTATCTTTATCTCTAATCAAACAATACGTAACGAATAACAAGCAATTTAATACCAACAATTCACCTACCCCTTAATTATTAGTCGTCCACGCATGCAGAGGGTTCCCTCGTAAAAATATAAGTAACAGCATTCCTCTAACTAACCACGACATATGAAATACTTCATTTTGAATGAAATACGTAATCACACACATTCTATATGAGATCTAATAATTGCTTTTTTCCGGATGGGGAAGAATGAAATAAAGTCCTGTCCGCGAATCCGGAGATATAGTGATATCCCCAACGTATTTGTGAAGAATGAAGAGTTGAAAAAGGCATTTCTCCAAATCTTTAAATGCGCAATGCTTGTGGAAAATATTTTTTAGGGATAAAAGCCATAATTTCTTTCATAAAGGCTTGGAATTAACTCACTATGGAAAAACGGCCATAGGATGATAAATCTATCCCTTAATTTACGAAGGGCCGTAAAAGTGCATTGAAAATGTAAAATAGCATAATATAATCCCATTACGCATGGCGATAATCATATCCGTTTTTGGAAAAGATAGTATCGCTATCGGAATTTAAAACCTAAAACGATGTCATCAGATAAAACGCAATGGATGAATTCATATGCTATGAATTGTTGCCGGTCCACGACAAAAGCAAATTTTGAATGCAACCCTAAGCCCTCATTTTTTTGTCCCATAGTGCTCCGAGTGTAGCCACTAGGCAGAAAGGAGCTGATGTTAACGGTTCGATACTCGTCGTTGTTTAGTTATCACGAAAGGATTAATTAGGGTAATGGAAAATTAATCCGATTAGGGCTGACATTATTCCATGGCAGCTTATCACTTGCCAAAACGTACTCAACCAACCACTGACACTTAATAGGATTTGGTAACATCCTGCACATGAATTTAGACCATTCCCCTTTGCCGGTGCCATACGAGGGCAGAGAAATTACACCGGGAAAATTAGCAACGTCACAAGAAGTTGACACTGACGGCTTTAGTACGATACACCTCGGGCTCTTAATCCGGCCAGTGGAGCACGGCGGCGTGTAAGATCACGTGGCAACATCCAATGCGGTCCCTCAACCCCTGGGTTGCGTACCTGCTCAAATTGACATCAGACTGGTTTGTGGCATAATTTTTACTGCTTTTGGAACGTGCTCCAAATAATTCTCTTTTTCGGGGAGCATTGACACCGACCATTAGAGCACCCTTCTGCCATCCACCAGACGCAGGGAGACCACGGCACGAACACCAAGAGTTGAATCTGCAGGGCGTCACGCCGCTCCCCTAGTGTCATTTATGGGACACGAAGAGACCACTTAAAAACATTTCTCCCGCGAGTCGAACCCAGGTACTTATGGGTGAGAGATCATTTAACTAGTGATCACGTTAATCCCTATCGCAATAGTTAATATTATTTACTTCCAAACGAGCGATGATTATCCTACATCCACGTGATAAGCTGGGGCCCGTTACTCAAAACTCAAAATCAGTTGACATGACATTGAAATTTGTATAGGTATAGAGTCGTGTGATGTCAATAACCGATGCGGAATTTATTACTTAATTACATTATGCAGAATGTGAATCAATTTTTTTTACGTTGATTCAAAATATATCTATTCAGAGGTCCCGTAAGCGGCTAGTATTTTAACGAACGGCTACAAAAAAGTGCTTTCTGGTAGCCAGTGACAACGGACACGGGCGTGATGGTGTAACGGAACAACCTTCATTAAATTGCATATACAGAGTGAAATTATACCAGCAGTCGTAGCCAGCCCATCCAATTGTAAAAGCATGCTATATATATAAAAAGTAATTAAAACACACACACAAACACACACACACACACATATATATATATATATATATATATATATATATATATATCGATGATACGGAAGTACTCACGAGAGCAATATAACTTTTGGACGGCACAATAGAACAGAATAAAACAGATAACACGTAAAAGGACACTCACACTGTAGATGATTTAAGCTTTCGGCCTACTCCGAGGCCTTCTTCAGGTCAGACTCATACATATATATATACATATACATATATATATATATATATATATATATATATATATATATATATACATATATATATATATTATAAAACATTTTTCATAAAATATAAAAACGCTTTTAATCCAGGAAGTACTTCTGTTTAATGTCTGTCTGAGGTTTTTAGTTATCAAAGCTAAATACAAACGCTGCTGTATAAATGTGCAATAATCGACACGAAAGTCAGACGTCACTCCAGATATCTTCATGAGGAACTTTTATTGAAAATTGACTTGAACCAATTTCAATAAATTTAACTCAGTTCACTTTTGACATATACAATGTGTTCGGAAAGGCTCACTTTCATGGGAACCTTTCAAGGGGAACGCGTTCAGAGAATCAGCAAGGTTACCTTAGAGTCATTGGAGTGAAATCAAAATGCAGGAAATATATATGCAATGAAATTACATATCAATTAGTATTATTTATACCAAACGAATGATACGCTGATCTATTTGATAGTCATTAATGAATAATCAATCTTGAGCACGCTCAAGTTAAAAAAATATTCCCTACAATTATTTTTGAAGATTCATGCGATAGGAAATGAAGTTATGCAGGCTTAATGAAGTATAATGAGTGAAACTCATCAGTCCTCGCTGGTAACAAAAAATATCTAAATATTTTATGAAGGCACAGGACACTACGTGTTATTTTTGAGTCTGAAGAAATCAATACACAATCAAAATATACCTGAAGAACCAGAAATGTACCAATGCCTGTTTTCGTAAAAGTAACCCTCCCAGAAACACAAATATTTTACAGACGCAAGGAGCAGATCACAATTATTATACCTCGATTCAGGGATTTCTATACGGCTGATGAAAAATTACAACTAACGATTATTCACAATTTACTATTATTTATAAATATTATTTTTTTTTAAATAAATATTTTTATATAATAATAATTGTATAAACTTGAAAACCAAATGGTCCAATTGAGGTAAGGTCAACTCGTACTTCATTAAGAAGTTCCACCTGTGAGATAAGACAAATAAAGGCGTGGCGCGCTATTTTAACTGGAAGTTCTAAATAATAATAAAAGTAGCAATATAATCCGTTCATATTCACCCAATTCTTTAGTTAGTATTTCAGGAAGGCAGGGGAGGGAATATCTCTCTCAGGATCCAATATTCAACTGTGATGGAAAAGGTTTCCGAGACTCATTATGTCACACACATTCTGATTGACGAGAATACATTAATCATTTATCCAAGGAATACCGTTGTTCATAAATCGTAACAACTTCTCTGATGTTATGTGCAAAAATATCATCGTAAGCAGTAAGTAAGTAAAAAATAAGCATCGTAAGATATGAATCGCTTGCCGCAGGACGTTTTTCGATGCCCCCGTTACCAGCGAACCTGACACCACTGACATTTAACTAATTACAGCATTGCCACGTAATTTAAAATAACCCCCAAGCACGCGGCCAAGCGCGCAAATCGCTAAAATTTCCGTTAGAATGGGGCCGTTTTTAAGCGTTAATAGGGCGGATGACGGACTTCAAACTTAAGCCAATTTTCGAGAGGGAAAAAACTGTTTCTTTCATGAACGGAGGAGGGGGCAGGCCGCAAAATGAATCCCACCAGTTGCGCATGTCGAAACAGGATCCAACCATGAAAACCTTGTTACACTTGGCTCAATCAAGTGAAAGGCATGGAGAGATCTCTCACCACTCACACATTACCCTACAAGCGTCGGGGAATGATAAAGGGAAAACGTTGCTTATTGGCCCCGGTCAGGTTCCCTCAGGCGGTCAGCATGACTGCAGGGATGGAGAAGGCGGGTATGTGTGGGGGTTGGAGGATAGGTGAAAGGTACGGGCAGTTGGAGGGGAGTGACGAGGAGGGAGGTGGGGGAGAGTTTCGAGGGCCCCAAAGAGCAAGCCACCGCGAAGGACGGCCCGAGATAAGCTCGCCCGCCGCGATCCGTGGACCATATTTACACCAGAAGGACGTTTCTCATTCCTTGCGGACTGAATGATTCTTCGTCATCCCTTCCGAGATGAACTTCCCACTACTCTCCCACCGCGACTCCTGCCACATGAAACCAGCCCTTCCCCCCGAAGGAGGCGTGTTGAAGAAGTGGTGGATGGAGGGACCACACTTAGAGAAAGACACAGCCAACGCTCCGCACCATCCCTCCCCTACCTGCCATCCAACCCTCACCTCTTTGGGAATATATCACTTAGACGCTACGCGTGATGAAATTTCACAAAGCGGTGACTCTACCCGAAAGTGTCGTGGAGGTGAAACCTGGACGATGTCGGAGGTAAAGTAGCGAGAAATAGAATGCCGGGCCGTCGTCAGTGGATTTGCGCCCGAGGTTAGCGGAGCGCTAGAGCCGGAGGGGAGGGGAAATACGATTACGACACACCGAAAACAATTATTCGGAAAACTGGAAAACATGAAGTAGGTTTTGGTGCTTTGCCGGAGTGGATGAAACTTTTACGGGCTAAGCACAGGATTGCGCTACCGCCCACGAAGTCACGCTTCCATTAACCGCTAGCTCATCAGCAGTTTGCCCTAAGGGCGTTCTCGACTGGTTGATGGAAACAACATCGGCTTCACTCAGTATCGAATTCTAGAACACTATATTCACAAAGGTAAATTGTCCTCGTTGACTTTTTAGACCGCGATTTTTACTAATTTTATATCACAAATCCACTCATGAATATTTGTATTTTTCGCAATTCAAAATCTCCGCTAACCCTACCACAACAATAAGAACCTGTTCCAGGTGCAATGTTTGCAATGATTGTGAGGAAACACTGGCATGTGATCTTCCCCATGAGGTGCTAATTACGATATTGCAAAGCTTTGGGATACAACATAAAATTCTAAATCAAAGAATTCTTAAAGAGGCGATCACAACGGGTCGCTATTGATAATGTTAGTAGCAGTGTTGAGGCAACTGCGAATGTTCCACAGGGAAGCGTCATAGACCCCTTTTATTCATTTTATACATCAATGACTTTAAATCCGGAGTCGAAGCCGGGACCTCAAGTCAGTTGCCCAGGGTTCTACTTACTGGGCAAACGCAATATTCTATCTCTGATTATATAACAGTTTACATGCTAATGGTTTGACAAATTTGATTTCATAATTTTTTTGATGTTTCTTATGAGTAATTTCATGTCCAGAAGGCGTAATAAGCCACTTAGGCTTGCAACACAAGCACAAAGAACAAGAAACCTGCAACTACAATCAAATAAACTATATATTATGGGCGACAGCATAACACAAAATTGAACAAACAACAACAAACAACCAGGAGGTCACTACGACACCGAATTATGAAACTGGAAATCAAGAGGTGGTAAAACAGACGGGCAAGGGGAGTAAAGGAAAGCATTGATAATTTCGGAAACAGCTAGAGGCAAAAGATTGCAAACATGAAGTAACTAGTCACCTATGGACTGTACCTTACAATAAATCACGAGATTTTCATTATAAATACGCAACCTAAAATCATTCTAAATACGCCTTATGAATATTCACCATAAATACGCACCTATTTATCATCCCTAGCATTTCAGTATACAAGCGGTGTATTCGCCGGAAGGAACTAAATAATAAAATGGATTAAAATTCCAGTGTTCCTGGATTCTCTAACGTAGTGGCGGACGTAACTCCCGTTAAAATTTCCGTCTGCACTGCATTCGGCTAACGGTAGCTATGGGCTAATATTAACACTCCCAAATTTTTAATGTGTTTGGGAAAAGCGGAACCTCAAATCACGAGAAGACCAAAAATAACTGTTAAAAAATTAATTTAAGACCAAGAAATCTGTTTTGAAGAGCCTTTGCTAGCGTTCCCAAAAATGAACAAATCAACACAAGATTAAATATCTGATTAACATGTCTACTTTTCAACATGTTTTAACATATAGTAAGCCAGACGAAGCATCAGCCAACATGCATGCAAAGGCAATTTCAATTGTGCGAAGGTAATTTCTTTTTAATTAATGCAAATTCAGGATTGCGAAATCGTACCATGAATCCAAGCTTCAGGATTACAAAAAGAATGCGTCAGGCAGTATTTTCCCGTATTGGGCATATTTTCCAACGATTATGCTCATCTTTGCGTGAAAAAGAAAGGGAAAGGCCACAAGAACGTCGTTTTCCTCCGGAGGAAAGTTGTTCCCTGGTACTAGGAAGCTCTGAGGAGACCGCGACATTCCATTGTCTTCCGAGGACTCAAAGATGCCATCCCCCGTCGGAGCCGCTTCGCTATCTGCAAATAACACTGCTCTCTGATAATTGCGAGAAAAAGCTGCATGTACGTCAGACCATTCACACGGACAGAGAACATCCGTATTCTTCCCTAATAAACGCCCGTGTCGGACGAAGTTATTTATTAAAAATGTTTAACCCAAGCAAAAGCATCAACAAGGAAAACGATCATTTTTTTCAAAAAAAGGCAAAAATCGAACTTCTCGCTAGATAACGAGCTCTACAATTAACCGGAGGCATTTATTTAAAATATCTTCAAAAATAAAAAATACTAAAGTAGAAACAAATTGCTATCTAGTACTGATTGTGAAAAGTGAAGGCCGGCCTTAAAATGGAAAAATTTTCGCTGAAACTCGTGCAAGCCCTTTAGCATTTCTCTATGCGATAAATTCCAGTGAAAATCAGTAAAAAGGTGCTCGAGTCTGAACTGCTGCGGAGATTTAATGGAAATAAAATAGGGCGGCCTCTCCATAATAAGCAAGAGGAAAAGTGAAATGCGAATTAAGAGCGGGCATTAACGGCATCAACACATGATACTTGCTCTAACGGCGAAGTGTGTTGAAATACACCCGAGTGCTGTTTGCTTGTGATGTGAGATACATTTGTTGGCACGATCACGAAGTAAACATTTTGTTTCTCAAAAAGGATATGGCAACCGGTTAACTAAGATAATAAGAACTTAGGGACGTCTGACCGGCCGAAAGCGATCCCCTTGCCAGCGGAAGGAGGAGGCCGCAAAAGTTCGTAATTTCCTATTAGTTCATTACATTTCAACTACCTTCCTCGCCGTCATTAAGCCACTGTAGTCGGAATGGCGAAGGTTACCCGCTGTTGAGT
This sequence comes from Hetaerina titia, assembly GCA_037158775.1. Taxonomy (NCBI): domain Eukaryota; kingdom Metazoa; phylum Arthropoda; class Insecta; order Odonata; family Calopterygidae; genus Hetaerina; species Hetaerina titia. The sequence continues at coordinate 29,364,494 of CM073779.1, read as the reverse complement.
ATAACGTTCGTGCAGGGTTGGCAAAGTAAGAAAATGGAAAGAACAGGATGACAAAAAATACGAAGGAGACATGGTTAAGCAGAAAGATGGAATGAAATCGATTTCAGGCCGGAAAAAGTACGCCGTGACCGAGAATAGAACCTTTTTGCCTGTCCCGATCCCATTCCTTACACTTCTAACCCTTGTCATCATAAATTTGAATGTGCACGTACAAACACAATTACTATATATATATATACACATATATATATATATATATATATATATATATATATATATATAGATGATTTCTTCGAAGTAACACGGCAGTGTTGAATAAAAAACTTAGACAGCAACACACAGCACGAGAACACACAAAAAGAACACTCACAATAATATCTTGATAATTTCGACGGACTCGAACTCCGTCTTCTTCGGAAGATAAGATATGACTGAGGAAAAGGGTGCGTGGTGCAGAGAGAGTAGGGGACAAGGGATATATATATATATCCCTTGTCCCCTACTCTCTCTGCACCACGCACCCTTTTCCTCAGTCATATCTTATCTATATATATATATAGTCTAGTCTATATATATATATATATATATATATATATATAGTCTATATATATATATATAGTCTAGTCTATATATATATATATATAGTCTAGTCTATATATATATATATATATAAATATATAACTTAAACAGCAACACACAGCACGAGAACACATAAAAAGAACACAATAATTTCTTGATAATTTCGACGGACTCGAACTCCGTCTTCTTCGGAAGATAAACTTAGAAGAAATCATCTATATAGAAATACATATATGTACATATGTGTCTGTGTGTGTACATATACAGGTGGGCTATGAAAGATTCAGCAGGACAGTAATGGCCGTTTCGAGATCTCAAGGCGGACACTTCGCCAGCGAAGGGTTGACGAAGACCGACCATTCTCCTGCTGACGCAGTGTCTCCATCCAGGCCGCGAAAATTCCGAAAGTGTACCATTATATCTTTGTAAATTTTTCCTTTCACACCGCCTGTTCTACAAGTGGCTTAACTTCTATTTGTTTTGCCATATACATGTACGTCATATCTATATTCATAGGGATATTTCAAATCGTCATTGCGACGGATTGATTATTTTTCATCTCGTCTTACGATATTACTCTTTGACTGACTTATTCTACAGGGAACACGAATCGTCTCAAATGCTTTCGCTCCTGAGGGGGATTAAGGGGTAAAAAAACAGCACCCATCTACTAATTACTTGAAAGTCATCAGGAGAGGGTGACTTGGGCTCTTAAAAACGCAGCCCAATTCATTCAAATCACCGCAAGAGAGAAATTCTTTTCCAGTGCCTATGCCGGTGGTGAAGAGTACCAAGCAGTGATCTCTTCGCCTACTCTCTCTCTCTCCACTGGAAATATGCGGGACCAACATTTCGGGGAGACGTGGCTTTCATCGATCGGCCACCGGGCGAAGGATGGGGTTTGCGAATAGAAGGCGCCGAGGGGAGGCTGGGGATCGGCGGCCCGAGAAAGCGCGAAAGAAGAGGAAATCACGTCGGGACGACGATGACAATGCACGGAGTCACCCCGTGAATCTTCCTCGGCCTCGGAATGTATGGCACACACGCCAGCCAAATACGCGCCCCCGCCACTCTCAAAATTCGACGTGCGGGAGTGGGAATCGATGGAAGGACGTCGGGGCAGAGCGCGTGTCCCAGAGTGCGGGCCACGCCAAATTACGCCTCGGGATGAGCGGTGGAAAGTTGTACGCGTCGCGGCCGGTGACGCAAAGTTTTGTCACAAAAAGTAGCCGTAGCCGTGTCCCCGAAGCATACCGTGCAGCAGCGAAGAAGTTATGAACCATTGGCCTTAAGTTGTAATGTGTATGTGAATGTTCTATTGACAATATTGATTTTTGAAGAACTCTAAACCGATATTTCGGTCAACTTCGGTGACCATCAACGGGAGTGAGAATTTGACAATGGTGAAGACAACAGTAGTGAAGTACTGCTTGCGGTCAAGTGAATATATTCACGCGGGAGGATGTGGGGGCGGTAGTGGAGGGCCAGTTTATTGGGGTGGGAGGAGGCAAGGCTAGGGGTGGGGAGTAGAAGTACGGGAGATGTGTTTCCTATTGTCCTCTGTAGTCTGTGTACTTATGAACTCGAGAACAAAGTTAAATAAGGGGCTATTGACGATTCCCGGTTCGTGGTTCATAACTTGTCCCATTGCGAGTGCATGCGCAAGCTCTCGGTGGCGTCGTGTTTAAACTTTTGGGTGAGCGTAATTAGAGATAAATCTTTGAGAGTAATGGGCTGGGAAGTTTCGTAATTGTGTTTCGCGATAAACGGTTTTTCAAAACGGCCGTTTTAAAGTTTGCTTAACGTTCCTCGAACCTTGTATTGGCATTGCTTGTTGTCCGTACAATGTATGATGTGTGCCAAGTTCTGCACTCCACCTCGTAAATTCCAGATTTTTGTAATGAGGGAGTTTTATTTTTTGGATACCGTGCAGGTTCATCTAACAGTCACGAGGTTGTCGAAGACTTTTAACTGCGAAAATGTGATGGACAATAAAAATTGGGAATACCGCTCCAGAGCGATAGATTGAAAGTTCGTCAAAACATTAATTTTACCGAATTGATTTTCAAGCGCTCAGGCACGATTTGGTAAAATTTTAGTGAGTGCTAGATTTAAAAAGTGTTCTTCTAACCAATGGTCAATAATCCTAGATCATTTGCAAATTTTACTCATCAATTCGCATTTTATGGGATATTTCCCTCTTATTTTTTTAAAATAGAAATTAATCCACTGCCAGTTGACACACTGATAGAAAGTGATGCGCGGCACAAAATCGATACGGCGATTGAGTTGTACTGCTAAAACCTAAACTCTGCGTCGTGAGGTGCGTTTTATCCACAAACATTAAGTAACTGACTGGGACTGGGTGATACTTTCTGTGTTACACCGGTGTTACTAAGGCATGGTTTCAACGAACCTGTTCCGCTTTGAACAAAGCCAGGAGCACGCTCTTATGTTGCTTTTTTCTTTCGCAGCCTTGAATAGTAACTTGGACCGGATAACTCTCACTGCATGTCATTCGTTTGATCCCAACTCGACCTTCATTTTATAATGTATGCTCTGCAGTAGATTCGCCGTTTTTAAAGCTTACTTTAAAAGAGAAAAATTGTTAAGGCTGCGTATGATGCTTCAATTGATCAACAAAATACCGTAAGGCTAGTCAAATACCAGGCCTTAATAGACCGGGATCATAAATAAACCATGGACCGAATTTCACGATATTGATATTATTCTACAACACGTATTGGCAGTACCATGTTAAATGTATTAATATTTATACCAACACCAACGAAATAGATGGAACAAATTATAAAAATCAATTAAAACATACGAGTTTCTTTGCAGAATTATTATGCGATGATATTTGTTTAATATTTCTTTAAATTTTGTTTGATCTTTGGGTGATTAAACATTTCTTAGGAATACAAGTATATAAAACAAAAAAGTTGTCCGATATCTTATTAAAATGTAACGACTTCTTTTAAAAAAAGTGTTATGAAGTTGGAAACTTTAATTTTAAAATATCCATCATTGCAATAAGGTTTATTATTTCTTCAGATATTATTGAAGAGTTATTTAAATATAAAAGCCACATTTCCATAAAGGTGCAAGTATTACTCATCGCTCCATAGATTCAAAATCACAATGAAATTTGCATCATCATATTGGCCACTTAATAAAAGGAATTATGGGTGAAGATCACCTAAATGTAACCGAGGTAAAGGTTAATGGTATGGCAACCTGTCCACAGTTAAAAGGTACAAGGTTAAATGCCTGAACAATGATTAATGAGCCCTTAATATAAACACCCATTGTACCCTCACCTTTGTTTAAAATAAATTTCAGTACCCCATTATTCCTCCAATGTCAAATAATCATTCTATTGTTTCGGCAGATTTTTACGCGAAGTATGAAGCAATTGAGAGTCATATTTTTCCTTTTGCAAATTTCAAGGATGTTTACCATATCAATGAATGCCGATGACAAATAAAACTTCTTTTGAAACAAATCACGTGAAAAACATAATAACTCATCCTCAAGAGTGGCCCACTGAGGGCTTTCAAATCAGAAGATCAGCAACCAAAAGCAGGTTGCACGTTCTGCACGCAGATTCGAAATTACTCAAGCGGGATAGAATTAAAAGCCACTATTCTTGGAAAAGATTTTTCGGAGCATTCAAAAGAAGCTGTGAAACGCTGATTAAGAGCTTGGAAAATGAGCATCAGTTTTGATTTATGATGAATTTAACGACTGTCAACACAGTTATGGCATTAAATCTATCACTTCATGTCGAAATATGTATAGTTGGCTAATGTGGCTCGTTTCCTTCTCCGTGCTAAGCGTTCCTCAAAACGCACTATTCTTATCCTTTATGACATTGTATGATCGCTTTCCCTACTATCCTTTACTCTTGTGTCCTCGTCCATTTCTTCTTTCGTGGGTGAAAATGCCATCTCCTGACCAAATAATCTGGGCAACTAGTTGAATAAATTCCCTAAATAAAGATTTCAGCGCTGATTACGTTTCCTCGATAGCTCAATTGGTTAGAGCATCGGCCCGGCAGGACGAAAATCTGTGGTTTTAGTTCCATTGCAACAATTTCAGAATGCAAAAATCATTCGTCTTGACCGGGATTCAAACCCGGATCCCTCGATGTCCGGCCGAGTGCTTTAGGCATTAAGCTACCGAGGTATCCTCTTAAATTCTGAAATTTTTGAGCTTTCAATGGAACAAGATGTTGTGACGAAATACCGTGCATACAATGTCACAGGCATTCGTAGTCGTACGCGACGCGCCACAGTCCGCTAGGTTAAAGCCAATTTGAAACACTTTGGCCGTTTATGCCTTGAACAAATTTCAAGAAAATCTCCGCGGCATCTTCCGCAGCTTCTTGAATTTTGTTCAAGTTTCAGTCAAGGAAACGAAACTTCCACATGACTAGAGCCTAATTGTGAGACCTATTAATTTCAACCTCACGGGTTTACTAACTTTTGATCATCTCGCAATATAAAAACCTTAATTATGAATACTTTTGCAATAATCATGAATTAATACACAGCATTTATAGGGGTCCTTGTGCCATAAGGGTCGTTACAGAATTTATATCAAAGGATGCAATACGACAGAATATAATAAATTGCTTACGATAAACTCCGCACGCAGGAGTTCACATTCTTTTCACAAATGCTTGCTTAAATTCCTTCGCCGCCTGGTGCGCATCGCCGGGTGGCTGAAGGAATGGGATGATTGAGCGAACCTAACTCGTATGGCAGCGACGGGAGACAAAAAAATGGAATCCGGAGCATCTGCTCTTCCGCATTTTGAGCGCCTCACCGAATAGTGCCTCTCACTCTCACGCTGTCATTCGAATTCTTTATGTTTTCTTGCCTTCCACTCACTCCAAGGATAGTACAACCTTGATGTGCTGGAAGGGTTTGCACGTTACGATGACCCCTAATGCTATGCTTGCGGGATCAATAATAAATGCTACTGGCGGGGTTACCCATGCCAGGGAGATCGAATGAACCTGGTGAAATAGGCAGTCCATGCTGCGCTTGCTTTATACCAATTACTGACTGACTTTTCCCAGTTCCGGACAACAGTTGGGCGGTCATTTAATGTGATAGTGTCACGTTAAACTAAATTTAATGTCATATTAATGCTACAATGTCGAAGTGTAAAAATCTTTCGCCTTGACCGGCATATAATTGTGGCATTGAAATACATATTAGCGGATGCCTCCGTTAAAAGTTAATGTTGGGATATCTCCCGCAGTTTCTTGGAATAATATAATAGCGTCACGAGAAACGTCACTGAAGAAGACAACGCGACAACATCTCAATGAACTACCCCATACAATTATGATGGAACCAAATGTGATAATGAGTCCTGGTAACGATAGGATTCAGTACTCTGGGGCGGGTGTCATGTCCGTCAGTTACGTAGGCAAGACCTCCGCGGCCGTCATAGCACGAAATCCTATCAGAGCAGGAGCAATTGACAGAAGGAGGTAACGAGTCCCCCATCGGGAAGGCTTTTTCAGTGACGGTGTTGCTTTTTCATTGGTTTAATAATTTAAACAAAAATTAATATTGATGTTACATGCCTATGTGTAATCGATCTTAGACACCCTCTCGTGGTAACTTGCATAGTGCAACGTAGATGGCACGTTAATTCCTTGGAAATATAAGTTAACAGCAAAGAAAACATCGGTGAACCGCAAATATTAGTACAAGAACATCAGAATAGGTCACCAGAGCTATGTTCGCGTTGTTTGTAGTGGGGTGAGAAGTCAACGGGATTATAGGAGCGATAGGATAAGATTACCAAAGGGGAAGAGCTTCACCATCGGTAGCAGAAGTTCTTAACGGGAGAGCGTGATGAAGGGTAAGGGACATGGAGCAGGTGGGTGATCGGCATTTAGGATAAACTAGAGAAACTTAATGGAAAAGAACCCGGAAGAAGGCAGTTGATAGTGGCATCAGGACTGATATGCAGTCGTGAGCGAAGGGAACGATAAAAATCAGGTGGAAGATTAGGTGCGGTTAAGGAATTTGGAATGATCACGGTGAGATTACTATAATTTTAGACTAGAAAGGGTCTAATAATATATAACACCTGGTTCAACCAATGCAATAGACTTCGGAACACGTGCAAAAGGCCTAGGGATACAATGATGTAACGTTTAGATAATGTTAGGGTTAAAAATAAATATATATTTCTGTCCCCCGTTGTTTCTTGAATATAAACACGCTTGCTTACCTTCCGAAAACGAACACTTTTCAGCGACGATCACAATCTATGTATAAATCTGGTTCAACAATTAACTTGATTTTGAGGATGACGGCTTAACTGTGCAAACGTCAACCATGTTCTTTAGGGTCCTTTCTTTGTGTCTCTCCATTAAGTTTTTAACCAGGTTTTGTGTGTATGTATGTGCGTGTCTATCAATAAATATAGTCTCCTGGGTTGGGAAGCAGATTCTGAGCATAAGTTAGTGCCCAGGAAACGTAGCGCAATATTAATCTTTTTCAAACATGACGTAGACGAGGAAAAGGGACGAAGAAGAATCATTCCTGCCATGTACTGAAGGAATTTACGGAGACAGTCAATAAATTCTAATTACTTGAAAAGGGATCGGTAGATCATAAGAAGGCGTAAAGACACTACAAATATATGATTAGGAATTCTGAGGAAAGAACAGGATCAGTGAATACAAAAGACGAGGAGAAAGAAGTGATTTAAAAGTAAAAGAAGAAAATTGAAAAGATAAAATGGAGAAGAAATCACAAAGAATAAAATAACGTAAAGGTGGAAAGGCAATATGAATAATGTACATGGTGGTTAGGATAGTGAACGGACGTGAATCAATTAATAGAATGGAGAGACATGGACTTGATATACAGGAATGTGTAATTGTCAGTAAAGGTAAATGATAAATATTTTATTACGGAAACGACGGGAAAAATACTAATGGAACACATGTCATTCAGACTGTGTGGAAAGATTTCACAGGAACTTTGTGGTAATAGCGTTATTCAAGAGAGTTTAGATAAATAAAGACGGCAAATAAAAGTTATAATTGTAGTCGTGATGAATAAAACTCCAGAAAAATTGTTTATATGAGTGAAATTGACAGTCAGCCGTGACTTTGCCGAAACATTCTATGTGCATAATGTAAACCAACTCAATACTTTAATTTTAATCAAGAGGGCCACTCGGTGTTTCACTACATAGTGGCATATTAGGAGGAGCATTTTATCCGTAACCTCACTCATGGTCATGTTATGGTGTAATGAACCCCACCGAGACCAATAAAATCGTGAAACATTATTGAGTTCATTTTCAGTACCGAAAATTATATAAAGGTTTGCAGAAAATGGTGGAAAGAGAGATGAGATGAGCCCATTCGTTGCGCTCAAAAGGCTAAAATTTGGCTAGAAGACCTATGGAAGCCAATATTTATCCCCATTCCAGAGAAAAGCAGAAAAATGTGAGGGAAAAAATGGCCATAAATTGGATTCAGATTGACAAAAAGGTAGTAACAAGGTTCATGGACAAAAAAATGGGGAAAAGGCATATGACTTCTTAAGAAAACATCAGTCTGTGTCTGTGAAGGCAAGGAAGATTAATGACACAGCAGTCACAAGATCATTAAGAGCTAATGATAAAGAATATACCATCGACGTTTTTGTGTGTTTGGCAGATTTTGAGTAAGCGCTCGAAGATGATAAAACTAATGAAGTATTGCGGAAGAGATGAGTAGTAATACAAAGCAGAAGGCTTGAGGGTAGTAGATAGAGACTCAGGTGGTTGGTAAAAGACAAGAGGGGCAAGATAAGAAAGTCATTTAATACCCGCACTTCAAAGTATCATGGAATGGGTAAGAGGAGAATAGGGATGGATGATTGTATGACTGAAAGTAAGTGGGGAAGTGATGAAGTCAGTTATATTTGCGATTGAACAAGCTTTGTAGTTCTTGTGAGGCAAGTATTTACAGTCATTCCTTGTATACTTAGCAGGATAGGAACGTGATGAAGATAAGTCATAATTAAAATTAAAGTGCTAGAAAGAAGTAACTTTCATTGAACACCAACGGCAGAATGAATTACCTAATGAACGTGAAACATTTTCCATGAGGGAGAAGGATTTTTATGCAAGGTTGGATACAACAGTAAGGAGATTAGGAGAATAATTGCAGCGAAAGAAGCTTTCAAAAAGAAGAGGAGTCGATGACGGGGATTTGGAGCTGTTAAGCGAGGAAAACAAGAGTTAGGTCTTTCAAATTAAGGTCAAAATTCCATGGACCCGAAATTTTGCCGCTGAGGTGAAAGGATGAGCCCATGTTGGAGGCTTTTTTTGATATACCATAGGTGAGGAGAGGAACGGTGAAAATAAAATGCGCACCACGGAAGACAAACTAGAATAAGTACTGGGTACCAAAGGGAAAGAGAAAGGTTTTTGGGAGATATTCAAAGAGAGCAGAAGAAGCGGATGTGGGGCATATTGAGTGATGGTGGAATGCTCTAGACAGATATCTACAAAGAAGGGAGAATGTTAGACAGATGAGGCAAAGGGTGGAAAAGATTATGCAGGTTGGGCGAATAAAAGGGAGGCAAAGAGAGGACGGAGCTGACGAAAGATTTTGCAAAATTCAATTGACATTTATATTACCAGTGTTTAGAGAGTACTAACATTTAAGATGGCGGCATCACGCAATAGTTTTTCTGGTCTATAAAAGCTCAAGGTCCGATTGGTAGACTGCACACATCATGTAATATTTTCCACATTTTTTCACTAAATTCAATCTTTAATTGCATAATTTATGTATCCATTTGAGATTTCAAAGTCCTGATACATGAAACTACAACCTTCCCATGAACCTACAATAAATTAGACGCCAATAATTCCAACATTCGAACATCTATGCTTTGGAGTTAAACTCAATGGAATTTAGATGCGTTTCAACGTCCTGGGAAATAAGAATTATTAGAAAGTAATAAATTATTCATAACAAAGAACTGAAATAATTTCTCGCTTGTTAATTCTAACATAGCTGTGGGAATTTACGGTCTATGGTAGTGGAAAATCCAGCGTTCAATAACCCTCAGCGGAGTTTTTCCTTTGGAGGCAGGAGGAGAATCGTAGGTGACCGTTTTTCCATTCCCAAGTTAAAATATTCATCTTCCTATTTCCTGCTTCGCATACCAACGCACGCCACATTTTCTATTTTTCATAGACAGCCAAACTGCGATAAAATATAGATATTAAATGCATTCCTTCGTTACAGTTAGAAAACCAGAATGTGATAACAGCGTTAGCTGTTATCACATTCTGGTGTGTATCACATGCTGTTCTAACAGCAAGTTAGAATGACAAAACCATATTTATAGCTAAAACTTTAACACACAAATAAGGTGCACTCCGTTCCACTCCTCACGTTAGGTCCAATCACTCTACCACCCAATGACCATTAAACAGTACCGCTTTGCACGAAGAAAGTACGTTTGAAGAGGAATACGACAAATTAATTAAAATTGGCAATTTTCCACAAAATAAAATTTAAACACGATCGTTTTCGATGTAACTATATCATCTTCTGGTAAGATGATGTAGTTACATCGAAAACGGTCGTATTAAAATTTTATTTTGTGGAAAATTGCCAATTTTAATTAAGCATGATATTCCACCATGTCACGCCTGAAACGTCTCTTTTTATTGGGAATGCCATAGTTACGCCGGCAAAGTAGACATTACATCAATCGCGTAGGAGATAAGTGGAGGTGGTAGTTTATCTACGATTTTTTGTTCATATCCTGCATGTTCTTTCCTGTATGTTATTTTTTTCATTTAAGATCCATCTTTTTAACAGTTATACAACATGGTCTGAATATATATATATATATATATATATATATATATATATATATATATATATATATATAATATAAACAATAATATATACATAAACAATATTCAATAACAGGATATATATTTTTCCTGTTATTGAATATTGTTGCATGTACACGTAAATACTTTCTTTTGTGTTATTAACATCTTTCGCGTGCATGATCAAACTAATATTAGTGTAGAGATTCCATATTTGGGATTGTGCATGCATGGTTGGTGACCTAACACCCCCCCGCCACACGTCCTTGCGGTGACTTGCTAGGTATTGTTTAGATGTAGATGTAAAAAAAGCAGGGGATGAACTATGGGAAATCCAAGCACCATTTTTGATGTTCAATTGCGAGATGATTCTTCTTCCCACATATTTTAACGAAGACGTGTTCGTTCCGTACAAAAAATATATCGACATGTAAAAATGCGACCTTTGGCTTCAAGACCCCCTGGGAGTCATCGGAAGCGCGTCGACATTCACCAACCAACGACCCGTGGACGTGACTCAGCCCTCGGCCATCCCCTCTCATTCAACTCCCTCCGTCCCAACACCCACAGCACTCGGGGGATTCATTTTCCCACGATCACATGGAAAATAAAGTGGTCGCCAGTAGGCCTGCGCTCAATGAAACAAAAAAAGAGGTGACGCAAATAAATTGGTGCTACACATCAACTCGCGGACGCAGTATTCTTCCGTAATATCCGTTTCCTTGGGAGTCCCTCGCTCCCTCTGAGGTGAGTTCAACGATCGCATTAGAGCCAACGACTAGCCAACGCTCTCCCCCCTTTACCCCGGCCCCCGCCCAGCGCACCGCTGGAGATGCGACGCATTCTCCCCCTACCTCCCGCCACCTCGGCGCCCGAACCAGAATGCGCGGATGTCCGCGGTGCCCCCCCCCCACTCACCCTCATCTCCCCCTCCCTACAACGAACCCACACTACTGGTGCTCTCGACTAATTGGGCGTCGGGGAGCAATTTAATTGCCTCGTTAACGCGACCGATAACGACGCATGCTCCTCTGGATATTTTAATTACGTCGTGATCACGATGGCTCAACTACGAGATGATGTTCTCGCTTCCCTCTCCGCACCCCTCTCCCTCGGTCTTAGTTAGCGGTCGTATTGACAAAGTGAAAAGAGTGTTTTCCGCTCGACGGAAATAAATTTTCGTGAATAAGCCACGTTATCTTCATTCCGTAAATATTCTACGGGGCCTCGCCTGAGAGCATAAAAGCCATGAACGCCATTTGTACTCACTCTGCAATACTCGAGTCTTTGATGATGCAGGGATTTCTAGAAGGCGGCTGACAGAGCAAAGCGGAAAAGGCCGATGGAAATATTTCATTACATCGTAGTAGTTGACTGGAGAGATATACACATGAGAAAACTATATGAATCAGACGGCACAATTAAAGGTGGTGGAGGAAGAACCGGGATAGGAATTGAAAGGTAGGAGTGCAAACCAGGATTCTTCATTTATTACCTATGCCTTTTGACTTACACTTTTGGGAAATGTCAAGGGTGGCAATGTAAGGGTTCGAGTTGGAAATAAATGTGGGCGGCGAGGTGAATAAAGTCAGGTTTGCTGATAATTAAGGAATATTTTCTAAAGCAGACTAGTAATTGAAGTTTTTATTGAGAGTTTCTCCGGACCAACGCGAGAAGTATGGAGTGATGATAAGTAACAAGAATATAAAGTAATGAGATTCCTAAGAAGTAGTTTAATATTTAAAGTATGATGAAATACTCTAAAGGGGGAGGAGCAGTTCATTCAAATTCTAACTATTATAGTGAGCTATAGGATTAGTAGATCAAATGTTTGCAGGGCATGGCTAATATGAGTGCCCATGGGAAGAAAAAATAGGCGGGGTCCCACCACTACGAAAAATCGTTAATAATTGATTGTGCTTAAAATCATCAGGTCCACAAGTACCAACGCTATCCGATTGTCCATTCACGCGGTTTAAAAATGCACAAACCCTTCCTTTTTGCCACTACTCTATTTTTGGAAGAGATATTGACACAACGTAGTTGTTGAGGCAATATGACGAAATATATTGCAATGTAAAACTTATAAATATATGACGAGTCTACATCTACATAAATACCCTACAAGACATCAAAAAGGTGTGTGGCAGGGGGTGTAGTACTAGGAGGAAAGGGTATTATGAGGAGGTTGGGGATTTTCAAATAGGTGGGGGAGGGTGGGGGGAAACTGCAACAAATTTATTATATTTTTTTAAATATATACATACATCGTATATATATATATATATATATATATACCCACGCGCAGTCCCTAACCTGTACGTTAATACTTATTGCGTCGAACTGACTCCTGGGGGATTTCGACTACACGCATTCTGGTCTCTTACCGTTCTTGGAAAAAATGACAATTTAAACCTTTTAGTCTTACAGTCATTGTCTCTAATCTTATATTCGTGATCCGTCCGACCGTAATACGTTGGGGTTCGTATTATGTTCTTGATGTCATCGGAAAAGGGCCCATCTTTAAATGCTTTTAATAAGTTTAATCTCTGTTGTAAACGCCGCTGTGTAAGAGAAAAAGTAAGTCTTACGAGTACGATGAACAAATTGTTTGCAACACCGGAAAATGCAAGACTAACCATGTGCCTCACTTGTTTATGCGCTGTAGTCCGGCGTCGAAGCAATGTAAATTTTACATTTACTTTTTAATACATTTATTTTAGCAATGCAGTGGTTTTGTTTAGGGATGGAAAATAAATATTAACTGTGACTCTGCACGAAGACCATGCGGATCGCACATAACATGAATACTGCATTTAGTATATTATACTTTTCAAAAAGAGAACCATAATTTATTCGCACAATTTAATTTAAAATAAAAGAAAGTTACAGAAAGTTTCGAGATCACCGAAATGAGTTAGATTCCAATTAAAGAATTAATTCATTCCAAATGAAACTCGCATTAGTCGTTTCGCTTTCAACACAAGAGTGTAAATTGATCATGGATGAAAATTGAAACGTAAAGTGCAATTTTAAATGAACAACTATTGACGTAAATTCTCAGTGTAATCGGTCTTCTCATTTAAGTATTTCTCCCCCGGAAGCATCCGTACTAGTCTCCTGCCCCCCCTCCAATTGCCCCCAGGGAATCCCCTAGGCAGCGCACTCACCCACCCAGACGCCACAGATTCAATACCAGCCGTAGAAATTCCACTTTCGGGGACATTAGCATAATTAAATTCACAAATCTAGGTTACCACCACAAGGATGTCCAAATATCGGCCTATGAAAGACTCTACGCCTTCAGCTCTTCGGAACGGACTATTATGGATGGAATAATTCACAAAGGGGTCTCCTTTTTGCAGAATCACTACCAAGGAACCCCATTACGAAGACGCATTTAATCTATTTTGAGATCTAAGTAGATCCTCCTACATTGACACCATAAATGAGCAATTAAAATGGAATTCAATACTCAAATGGCGAACGCTTTCGATGATCCTTACCCCTGGCTCACCAACAAAAAGCGAGACCCATAGGGTTTACAAATCGGAAATGTAAATTTCCGCGAATTTATATTTTCACCAATAAAAACTTTCAAAAGAATAGCCTGCATGAACGCTGCAAATCAAAAATCGCGCAAAGTTCTCAGTAAAATGCACAAGGGTGATTTGTGTCAAGCATTGTCACGCGAGTATGGAACGAGGACCGAGTCCTCTTTACACGTATGTTACAAATTGACGACCATTCTACGCATGCATGACCCTTAATTAACCAAATTTGGGACCTTTCGACTCACTCCACCAGAGAGCCAGTAAAGAGGGCAAGGTAAAAAGGCTGCTCGAAGGCCGCAGACGGGATGGCAAAATAACCATCGGGTTTGACGTGACGACTGCCTCTTTGTGAGTTTTGCAACCGTGGTGTCCACTCGGGCCTTTCGACGTAGCATGCGGATGGGCGAGGACAATCGATGTATGGTGGCGAGGTAGAAAGGGATTTGGAGAGACATTCGAGGTTGGAATTAAATGGCCAGGAAGGAAAAATAAACACCACAGTATCCAGAGCTTCGAGATTCATACGACTGAGGGAAAAGTGCATTTGCTGGTGTACACTACACAACGGTCATGCATGGAACGGAATACCGCTTCAGAACCCGCCATCTTCGGGATGAGAACCCGGTTCTTCAAGCAGAGGCCACCGCGCCAATCCGATCGTTCCGGTCCAAAGAGCCAACGGAGCGAGCGAAAGAGGGTGGCAATATATAAGTATTTCCAGTTGGACCAAGGGTGAATGCCACGAGAATATAAGGCGAGCACACGACGGCTTACGGTCCTCGTGTGGCCCCCGCGGGAATCCGAAGAAGGAAAGCCCTTTAGGAATAAGTTACCCAAACCCATTAGAAACAGATCGCACATTTTTGGACGGATAAAATTAGGCGTGCAACAGGCCTTATGGCAGACCTTTTAGAGGAATTAGGCTGAGAGCCACATGGGATTCCAGGAGAAGAACCCAGAGTCCGACTTATAGAAAGATTCAAAACAAACGAGTTTAACAATGGCAATTAAGGAATTATTATGGCCCCATACTATCTAGGTAAATCAGACCACAAAATTAAATAAGGGAGAGATATTCTGGTGCAGATAGATACAAATACTCATTCATTCTCCGGAAAATCAGGAATTATAATAGTAGGAAACCAAAGTCACAATTGAAATATTAAAGACATACAATTTACAAGTCAGGAAAAAATTAATCGTTGCGTAGACATAAGGTGTATTCGCATATGCATGCGTATGGTAATTCATGGTATATGTATTTGTATCGGTGAAAGTTAATAAGGTTTTATCACGACTACATACGCCTCTGTGGGTGTAGATAGGCTTGAATTAGTTGTTGAAACCACAGGTATTGCAATTATCATTCGTTTGAATTAGTTGGTTTTGCCTGTGGTTTTATTTTCTTACACGGTTAATGACCTAACATCCCCCAGCATGCGCCCTTCCGCGGTGTGATTTAGATTTAGTTGTAAAATCTAAATTTCCAATCGTGTGAAAGATTATCTCACCATTCAAACGTCATACGTCAAGGAAGCCCGAGTCCGTAGTGCTTTTCCCAGAGGAGGAAGGGCCGATTGAGGACCTGGGCGGAGAATACGAGAACATAAAAACAGACCTTAAGTCTGTGTTTGTGCTACCACTCTGAAGTATTTAACCAAGCAAACGTACATCCTCAGCTACTACAAAACAACCCGAAAAACCGCTGGAGTGCGGTGAATCTTCCAGTCTATCACTCTTATATACTATTATCCTGGTGTTTCAAACGGCCAATGTTATTTGGCGTAATAATAATCCCACCGGTGTCACAAACGAACTCAGTTGTTTTGTACCTTTCTAAAAGTCTAAGTCTTTTCGGCTCCCTTCGCTACTCGAGAAGATCCCATGATAACTCCTCCCAACGTGCCCGACAAGCTCACTTTAGCCTCGGTAGAAATGTTTAATAAACCCATTGGATTTTCTCCGAACTTTTCCCTTTTTCCCTAATTAGTGTTCTCTCCTTATACCTGCCGCGGATTCCAAATTAAATCCACAAAGCATTATTACAGGGGGCAGGACGTACTTGTGGGGAGGCAGCAGGGTTTCCCTTTCAGCGCAGCACTTTCCGCACGCGAAGAGGATGGGTGGTCGCCCGCATCACTCCACCCACGCATGCGCCATTTATGCACACACACACACACGCCCACACACACACACACGAGCGCGAGCACACTTTTCCCCTTTCCTCAATAAGTAATTTATAATTCAACACTTTCGACATGCCACCACACCCGTTACTCATTAAGGGTCGCCCTAACAATCCCCCTTGGCCCACTTCTCGCGACCCTCACACCTTCCCCATCTACTTACCACGGCCGAGAGGCAATTTCGCCGAAAAATTTCCACGAACACTCTTAGAGCGTTCAACAAACGGATCAAAGTCCCTACTTCACCAATAATGGTGGGGAGATAAATCGGCTATTTCTACACCTACGTGATAGCGCGTGCAAGCCACCAGCACGGCGTGAGCCAGACACCAGGCATGCACAGTACGTGAAGAGTCGCCATCATGCACTGTGCATGAAAGATTGGTAGTTACAAAAAGTACATTTGTCATATTACGAAAAAAAAAGCACTTGAGTATCAAATTCGTGAAGCAACAATCATCATTCCCTATTACTCCCACTTAGGGGGCGGATACCATGAATTTGCATGCCCATGTAACGGCGGAATTTCCCCTTCTTCATTTTCAGATCTGCATGCCCTGGCTTGTTTTGGTGGATGCCTGTCGTAGAAATGGTTTTAGTTATTTTTATTCCCTTTTTTCGCAGAGCTAATACCCGATTTGTTAGGTGAATTAACTCTTGTTTTGAATTAAGTGTTCGTCCAGCATGTAAACAAATTTGCACATTATCTGACAGTTTTGAACGAATGCTTTGCCGTTTTACCTTCCTCTCCCATATTCTCCCTTATCACTCACCCTTACGATATGGTGCTTGCAGCCCCTGCCAGACACCTTTTTGGTGGATCGCGGGATATTTATGTCGATGAGAAAGTTTAGTATAGAGATCATGTAAACGAAGAAAACTTTCTATCCTGAAGAAATTTCTCTAGTGTTTTAAGTAAGATAGAAACGAATGTCAACTACGGTTGAAAAAAAAGAAAAATACCCGACACCTTTAACAAAATATAACAGATGCGTTATATTTTGACGGAAAAGAAAGACGTGGGTCAGATGCTGTCCTCCTCCACCAGAGTTCTGGAGGAGTTATCGAATTTTCTTTACCACGGCAAAGGCTCGACGGCACTTTAAACGATGAGAACGACAAATCATATGAAATATTCATTTCAAGACGCTTTTCAACGCCCGCGGATTCCCAGGTGCCGCCCCGGTATTGCAATTATCCCTTTGGATAATCCTCGAGAGCGTCCCCCGGAGGTGGTCCCACCCGAGGGCGGGGGGGGGGGGGGCGACGCGGGCCGTTTCCTTCCCGGAACGAGGAGAGAGGTGGCCTGCGAAGCGGGTGGCTCGAGCGCGAAAGTGAACCGTAAATAATACCACCCACACCCTCCCGCCCCGAATTTCCAACGCACTGCGCGGAACGGGGTCGAGTTTCGGCCGCGGAAGGAGTGGGGTGGTGTGGGGGTCAGGTAGGGGGAAAGGGAGGAGCAGAGGGAGGCAGGGAGGGGCGCACGATGACACGGACGCGCGGAGGAGGCGACCTTGACACGAAGGTCCATTGCACCCGGGGGAGGGGCTGGCGGACCGGCTCTCCCGATGGCCAGTGTGGCCCGGTCAACGATCCGGGTAACAGGTGAGACGCCGCGCGGAAGGGAGGGGAAGAGAAGACTTACACCAAGGCTCTCTCCTTCCCGACGCCACTGCACCTCACTCCCCTTTCCACAGATACCTCCCCCTTCCCTCCCTCCGGAGAACACAAGCGCGCCGAGACCTTCGAAGTGCAAGGAAACACACACGCACGCACATGCCTTCTCTTGCTTCACTCGCCCTCCGTGTGACGCACGATAAACTACCTCCAACGGTCCATTCTCGATGCAAAAAAATACACGACCGAGTGCTGTCCCTCCCGACGTAAATATAACCGCAGCGAGGCCTGCGTGTGTTTACGCTCGATCGTTTGCGGCTGTTTCGGTGGCGCAACGAAAAAAACCTACGATTACGGTTGCTTAGTGCGATTCTATAACTTACGTTGGAGCTTTTTTCTCTTTCCTTCCGCTCGAGCGGGCGGGCGTCGAGGCCCGACGACTTTACGATGGCATTAGGAGGCTTGGTTTTGGAGAATAATCATTCGCCAAGCATTACTTTGACTGGAATGTTAAATAAATAATGAGCACTTTTTAATTAATGTCAACTGTCGTTGACGTAAGCTATCGTCCAATACATTATTTACTAAGGATATCGATATAAAATGTGCATAAGTTGTAAAAATGAAGAAGCTATGTGTAATTAGATAGTGATTGCGCTTACTGCGACATTATTTCATTTCTACTTACTTTGCATGTCCTTTTTACACTATTACGAGTTGGAATATGTTTTCGTCGTATATCAGGCAAATAATTCTGGATTCTGCTCATAATTTAACTAATTTCATTAGGTAGCATCCCAATCTGATTTAATTTCATTTACCTTTCGAGAATATAAAGTAATTCTCTCTCGCATCAAAATTAAATTGCAGCAAATAAACAGAATTTGGCTTACCGAATTAAATATTTTATTCTCCCAAAATCACCATATAAATATTTAATGGCTGTTTCACAGAGATAACCAATGGGTTGTGTTTCCTTCTTTATTTACAACAAAAGTTGCTACATAATAACTTCTCCTGTAAAATGATATTCCCAAATTCCAACACTATATTATACTATATTTTCAATAAATGCAGTGTTACCTCAAAATCATTCAAAAATCCGTCCTATTTCTAGAAAAATGACATTTTTGTCGCGTTCACATGATATTTGATCATATATTCAGGGGGTATGGCTGTGTTTGATTGTAAATATTTCGAAATTACTTTGACAACATTGAAAGCAGCACATTAAAGATGTGTTAGCACATAAAAGAAAAATTATTAAAAGGGAAAAATAAAACAGTTTCTGGCGTAACTTGGTGGAAAATCTTCATACTGCTGATGATGTTATGTTATAACGAAACCTGGGTAGTAAAAATTAAAAAGTTTATGTGGAAAAGTAAAGTGGTTTGATTATTAAAAGTCATTATTAAAAGGGGTTTTTAAACCTAATTTCGTTAAGTTTAGAATAGAAAAATTGCATTACTTATTAACATTCGGAATTTAACGACGATAAAAAATTCATTGTACAGCAGGAAAAACTGTGAATGTGTTCGTTAACAAACTTTCCAAGGAATTATAAATTTAGTTATTCGACAAAAATCAGAATGATTTACAAACTTTACCAGTTTTGTTGACCATATGGAGACCTAATTCACAAGTCAACATGACGATTACAGCGCAGGAAATAAATGCATGAGTCAAATAAACAGAGACAATATTATGAGGTAGGTTCACTCTAAAGGGGTAAAAGTAAGATTAAACCCATCTATAAGGCAAATGAGCTGGAGTTTGAAGGACGGAGGATTTTTTTTGCTCTGGGGCATATTGCCTGTGGTCGACTTCGCCGCATGGCCAAAAGAGTTAAGTTACTGCAGCGGAACCGACCTGATACCAGACAAGTCATGCACGTCGTCGTATTTACAAAGTGTTTCTCTGTCCTATACCACGTGGAATCAAAAGATGAGTCAGACGCTACAAAATGGGAGTTTCATTATAGCCGTTTTTTAAGGATCAGATAAACTCTTTGTTTACTCCCAAGCTGATGGCACGTAAAATGGAAACATATGTTAAGCAATGAAATATTCTGCATTTTCCCAGTGTGAATAAACAGAATGCAAGGGCGTCATTGATGCGTCTTCTACTAGCATTGACATTAATGCAGCTAAATGTTCCCAAGTACGAGGCTTATTCTTAAAGTAAGTACCGTTTGCTTATATTTAAATATTGGCGCTTCAGAACACAGTTTTGCTCCTGCAGCGCCATCTACTGATTCATTGAGAAGTTATTGCAGCATTTGTTTTGTTTCAGAAGCCGTTTGCTTGTCCGTGCATGCAAACAACAATGTCTCCAACAATCGTTGATCCCGCCAGCTGTGAAGTGCGTTCTGTCATACGATTTTTGTATGCAAAAGGATTGTCGGCTGCTGAAATTCATCGGGAATTATACCTAGTTTATAAACCTACAGTTATGAGTGAAGGTAAGGTTAGACAATGGTGCTGTGATTTTAAAAATGGACGAACAAATGTCCATGACGAAGAGCGAAGTGGTAGGCCCAGTATTCTGACCGATGAAATTGTTTCGCAAGTGGAACAAAAACTTCGATGTTGTGATTGACAATTAATGGCCTGGCTGAACAATTTCCTCAAATTTGACGCACTACTGTCTACAATATTGTTACGGAAAACCTCGGATACCACACATTGCGTGCAAGGTGGGTACCGAAAATGATCACCGACCACCACAAAGAGCAGAGAATGTCCAGTGGACGAGAGTTTTTGGGTCGTTGGGAACTCTTTAAACCAACCACCGTACAGTCCTGACCTTACACCCAGCGACTACTTCCTCTTCTTGCACTTGAAACAGTGGTTCGGTGGACAACGTTTCGAAACCGAAGAGGAACTCAAGAATGGCGTTGTCGATTGGTTCAAACCTCAGGCGGCGAGTTTCTATGCAGAGGGGTTAAAGAAGCTGGTGCAGCGGTACGAAAAATGCTTAGAAGTGAACGGCGATTATGTAGATAAGTGAAGTAGGTTTGTAGCTAACTAAAAAAGCCAATAAAATGTGTTTCATATGAGTATATTTTTTCCTGTGACCAAACGGGCCTTACTTTATGAACACGCCTCGTAGTAGAACTTATTTATTTCCCGGACAGTCTGAGAGACGGACGGCGGTTTCTCTGGCTGGGTTCGAGGGAATAGTCTCAGGAAAGGCTGGAGGCTGGTAGCAATTGGCTCCCAGCCTTTGCGGAGTGCGGATTGTTCGTTTGCGAAATCTCAAAAACGTGACCTCGTTACCCTCCGCCATGAACTCGTTATTGGAACAGCGTTATGCCATCAAATTTTAGGTGAAACTGGAAAAAACCTGGAAAGAGACTCATGACATCTTCAGAGCAGCTTATGGTGATAGCGTCATGGGTACATCGGTTGTTTTTGAGTGACACAAGTTGTTTCGGGAGAGTATAGAAGATTTTGAAGATGCCGAACGTTTAGGACACCCTTTGATCTCCAATAGTGACGAAATTTTTGCAAGAAGAAAGGCTTTGTTGGACGGGGATCTCGGATTAAGGGTTCGCATGGTTTCTGATGAACTTGGTATCCTTAAAAGTGATGTGCATCGATTTGTGACCGAAAACACGGGTGTAAGAAAGGCGTGCGCAAAGCTGTTGCCAAGAGTAGTCCCGGACGAACAAAAGGAAACTCGCGCGTGGATTTGCCAAGAGCTACCCGACTATGTGAGTGAGGATCCAAATTTTTTTAGCCCCACCAGAATTCTTCCTCTTCCCCCGCCTCCTTCAAAGGACGTCACGAACACAAGGTTCGTGACGAGAGAGTTTACCAGAATTCCTGGTGCCGCCATCCAGAAGGTGTAGGAGACGTGTAAAACCCGCTGGTAGCGGTGCAATAACGCACAGAGGTGCTACTTCGAAGAATTTTGTGTTAATGTATCTATTTTGTAAATCAATTTTTTTAATCCACTCAGTGCTACTACTTTTTAGACAGACCTTGTAAGCCAATTACGAATTATCCTTATCGTAGAATTGCTTAATTGCATAAGAGCTTAAACAATGAATGACGTGCGGTAGCCCAGTGGGTAGAGTGTTTTCCTACTAACCAATGGATCAGTGCGTGAATAACACGTGTAGAGGTAACATGATTGCGATGGTGCATGCAAGGTTGGTGACCTGACACCCCACGCCACACTCCTTTGCGGTGGCTTGCGGGGTATTGTGAAGATGTATATGTAGATCATGGATTCAATGGCTGGTTGATGCATTAGGGCAACTCCTTTTAAAACCAATTCAACGTGATATTTTCTGGTTAGTGCTAGAACGTCATGAGAAAACGCCGATGACACCGTAAAAAACTGCTCACCTCCCCCCCCCCACACACACACACAGTGCTAATTTCACACACCAAAGGTCTCACTTTGAAAACCGAAAGTTACACCAACACAAAGCTTCCAGGTTCGGTTTGGGAACCATCGGAAAAAAAGGCAATTACATTCGTACAAAAATAAATCAGAATTGCTATTTCATTCATGTATATATTACTTGAATGCATTCGAGCAGAAGGAGAAGGCTTCCGCTCGACATTTCCATTCGCAAACACCGGCAACCAATTGCCGGGATGAAACGTGATTATTTCTCACCGAAGTAAAGGATTCGTTTGGCTTTGTGCTCGATCGAGCATGATCCTGAAGATAAGCTGTGCTTCTGACGCGCCATCATTACAACTCCCTACCGCGTGGAGCAGCAGCTTGACTCCACGTCACCGCTGACTGAGCGAATGGGGTCCTCGCATCTAATTTTCAAATAGCTCTTAAATTTTTCCCGAACATAAATGATATTATGAAGAGACAACCTAATGAAATGCGATGATTTGCAGAGACGGACGGGATGGTGTGTGACCTTTAAAGTAATAATACAGAACTAGAAAAATGCGGGATGATTTAATTGAGCAGTGAGAAGCCACGCTTTCCAAATTCTAACCACTCAACGCTGAGAAACGACGGAACACTTCGTCCGTGGAGAAAAATGAAAGTACTAACCATTAATGGAGAGATGATGAATGCTGAATGATAAGTTTTAGGAAACAAAATAGCTGACTGTATTTGTTACGAAGATTTCCTCAAATGTTCACACACTGCCTCAAAACACACCCAAATGGGTCTAAAAAATGTATATATGATGCGAATTAGTCTAAAAAACTCCGACTTCCATCTGTCCCTAAACCTTTTAATTAGTTTTGTGGGAATGTTCTTTACTACTACGATTTTATTTGATTTAAATTCCATTAATGCCCTTTCTACCTCGCCATCGATTAAGTATGACCACGCATGGTATACCCATCTACGTCAAATTGTCTTTCTGTACCATTTTGTTGGGCTTTACGGTATGGTTCATCTATACATTCCTTTCATCTCTCTTGAATCTTCCCATGGTTCAGAGAAAATTTTTCCTGACTATCTTTAATTGTTTTCAAAGATTTTCCCTTTTTGTACTTCCTGACAGTGCTTACACCTTGTGCAGAAAAACAATTTCACTCTTTCTTTTCAAGTTTTTCATATATTTGCACTTCCACTACGCTTCTTTCGCTCTACATTTTTCCTGTCTCAGTTCACATTCAGCTATTTATACATTCTTATACTTAAATCTAAGTTTATATGCTTCCATTACCTTCTTTTGTCTATTTTTCTAAACTTCTCGTCCATATTTCATGTTTTCCTTGTCCTTTTCCTATTCCTGTAGTTTCATTTGCGGCTTTCGACATATCTATTTTTATTTGTTCCCATTTTTCCTCTATAGCATCTAGCTTTCTTTCCTCACTCTCACCTCATTTTCTCTACCTCCTGCTGATACTCAATTTTCGATCCTATCAGTGCTTCTACGTTCAATTTCTTAAACGGTCTTTCCTGTTTTATCTTTTTGAATAGGATCAAGTCCACGCATCCTTCTGGGAATTGGTGCGATTTGATCACGCTGTTCCTATTACTATGCCTAAGCGGCTGCAGCTGCAGTTTGCAAATCAAGAAGTGATTGCGGTTGTGGACGAGTACTTAGCAGAACTTATGGAAGAACACTACATTGACTTTAACCGCTGGTTGAAATGCATTGATATTAAAAGCGATTATGTTAACAAATAAACTTTTTAGAAAACTTAAATAGTCATTTTTATCAAAAGGTGGAGAACTTTTCAAATCACCTTCGCAGATTAACTGATAACTTCGTGAGTCCCCCGGCATTTCCCATGCGTACCTACGCCTTTGGCGGTGTGTAAACCGAGTGTTTCCGCTGATTAACCCATGTCTCCCACAGAACACTATTCCTGTCTCTCCACGGTCATTCCTTGTCCCAAAACCGTAGTCCCCTACCTCACTATCATCTCTTCGCCCACCGTAGTTTTCCAAACCCCCATCACTATCAAATGTTTCCCTCCCAGAACACCCGTGATTATATCCTCTTAACGTATCGTACTCCCTATCTATTTCTTCCTAAGGTTGCTTTGGGGCATGTACGTATGCTTGAACAATGACCTAGTTCGTTGGTTCCGATTTTATATCTCCTAATGATACTATCTCAGTCGCTTTATTTAGACTTTTACTACGCTTCTTCCCACCATTTTATTTAGTATTATTGGGACCCCTCGCTAGCCTTCGTCCTCATCCAGTGCATATTACTCTATAACTATCACTCCCGTTGTCCCGCTATCATATTCTCCTCTAACATTCCAAGTTCTAATTTTAACTACTTACGCTCCTACGGTGTATTTCGTTTTGCCACAGTCGCTTTTGATTAGAAAGGATTTTGTTACATGGCGACCGTGGAAGTCTTGCTTCCCCCGCTGCCAGGCATGACACACTGCCGTAGTTGCCAGGACTCATTTTTATCATAGCGTCCATCAAATTAGTCTTGGGATAAAAAATTGAAATGGTCACCGGCTGCCTTCTTCAATAGTATTTTGTAACGTGACTCCATCACTCAATGGCCACCCCACTGGGGTCAGACGCCTTTGCAGCTGCCTCACTGAGTGCGGAAAGCTGCGTGGACTACTTTTCGTCTGGCTCTTATCCTTCGATCTATCTGGCATGGGTGACCCTACCAAGAGCAAATATCATTGCTCCCGCAGGCACAGCTCTAGGGGTCATCGGACCGCGCAATCCCTTTCACCACGTCAAGGTTGTTTTCCATATGGAGGAATATCCATGCACACAATACACACATACATATATATGCACATATATATCATACGAGTATGTATATACACACACATATACAATTAACTCTTGAAGAAATCCACCAATAAAATCATAGGAACTCGTTTTAAAAATACATATTGAGGAAAGAGTAAAGTTTTAGGTGAACTAAATTGAGTAAATTCGGCCGTCATTCTGTGGAATATAAGAAATACATTATTTTGCATTCATTCCAAGGCGTTTCCTTAATGGACACAATCAGTTTCAGCATCCGAAATGTATCATCACGTAATTTGATAAAATAATAGTAAAACTTTGCACATGAAAGTGCAATTATATCACACACAAAAAGTACGAGTACGTCGTACAACGTGACAACCAGAGGACCTCTCTGTGCCTGGAGGCGATCCCTCCGTCAGAAGGTAAAACATGTACGTACACATAAATACTTTCAATATCCTCACAATCGACATATTACTTTATGCTCTTACCTGCAAGTATCTTCCTGGAAATATCTTTCCGATGCAATTCTCTTCTGTCAAGGATTTGCTGCAATGGTGGCGGGATGTAGTCACCTGCAGAGAAAAATGATCATTTAGAGCGTGTGTCATTAGATTTGACGTGAAAAGTATCATCCGATTTTCGCTCTCGCGTAACTGTTAGAGAGTAAATGCAAAGGAAAACAATTACCACACAATTTGCGGGGAATATTCAATAAACATAAAACTGGACAAGATATGTCTGCAAACCACTGAACTATTGGCATCAAGCTCGCATATTCGAAAAAATGAGAAACATGGTGAACAATGACTTTCGGTCATCTTTGCGAGAAGAGTTTCTACTCTTGAGCCGTTTTAAAAGCAAACTGAACATGCGGTATCAGAAAAACTCAAGGTAAAAATTGTACTCACAGAGTATACCGTGAGGAAAATTATCTGTCAATTGCCTAACAGGGTGGCTAACAAAATTGAATCACGAAATTCTCTTGATAATCCCAGCGTTGGCCGAAAAATTCCTCGAAATGAAAGGAGGAAGGAAAAAATATCGGCGATACTGCAACTCCTGTGTGGGTAGTCTGTTCAACTAGTCGAATGGACTTGGAAAATTTTCAGTACACAAATATATCAGAAAAAATAATTATCATAAGGGGTGGGATAAGACATGTGATGAACTTAAACTAATTAATACCTCTCTTTTAACTCTATTATAATAATTTTCTGAAACAATATTGAAATGTAAAAGAGTTCGGCCTGATACCCTTATTTTACGTAAATAATTAATAACAAGAAACTTACAGATAACACGATAAAGATCTCACTACAGCTCCTACCCTTAACATTATTACGTGCAATGGTGCTATGAGAGTTAGCCATTATGTTCTCTTGAAAATGTGTACAATTCTCATAAAATTAAACGTATCACGCCAATGAACTAATTGCATCCTATTATTAATATTATTATTACTACGTGAGCAAGATCTGTTCAAAAAAGATGAGACTGATCTTTCTACGAACAAACTGCTGGACGAATCACAATCAGTAAGGTTTCCCCATATAGCGGGATATGTGAGAAGTAAAACACCGCCTTGTTCGTAGCTCTACCGCGGCTTGTCCCTGCACAACAGTGATTCTTCTTTGATCTTGCACACGCTTGTTGTACAAACTCTTGTGCCGGTGAAGGTGTTGCGCGTGTGCAGTGAATTTTGTTTTAACATCAGGGAAAGTTTAACTGAAACTTATGCAATGCCTCAAGGGGCATTAGACAATGAATCTTTGAGTCGGGCATAGTGTTGGGAGAAGGGGGGTGGAGGGGACCATCTTCCTCACTACCCAAAAAAGCTCGGATGTCGCGATCGAACGCGAGGGTGAGGTTGATCTTTCTCTTCGATTGGGAAGGGATTATTCATTATGTATACCCCAAAATGGAAAAAAAGTGAATGACAGTACTATATTGAGGTTATGAGAAGGTTAAGACACGTCATGTTGCGGAAGAGATCACAAATGTGGAAAAATTAGGTCTTAGTGCTTTCATCACGACAACGGCGGACACATCATTAATTGTTAACAAATCTTTGGCCTCATGCAGCATACCGGCGATCCCCCAGCCACCCTACCCTCCGGATTTTTCTCCAGCGGACTGTCTTCTATTTCCTAATGAGAAATCCACCTTGATAGGACGCCGACTTGAAACTGTTGAACACATCCGACAAAATTGTACCAAAGACTTGGGAGGCTATCCCGATATAAGCGTTACAGGCGGCATTTGAATGCTGATAAAACGTTGGGAGAGTTTCAATGGCAGCCAAGGCCTTCACTTTGACAGGATTTGGAGTCTAATAGTCTCATCTTTTTTTGAACAGACCTTGTACATGCGCGTCAAGCGTGCTCATCGGGATTATTAAAATTAAATCGTCTAATGCCACATTGGAGCATTTTTAGCAAAATAAAAAATAAGGTGAACTTTGCCATAATAGATCTAAAAGTAAACCAACGACTGACTATACGAGTACAGCTTTCATCAAATTTCAAATTCTGGACAAAAAGCCCATACGTTCCGGACTCCCTCGAAAAGACTTCGCTTAATCTGTTTCCACGATCACATCCGAAAAATGAGACACCGATTCGCTTCAGGCGACTCGTTTCCGGGAAACGGGAGCAGACGACCTTCCCGCTCCTTGGTCACTGGACCAGACGAGTGCGACGGAAGGGCCTAAGGGTGCGCATGGGGTCATCGGGCTCGCGCCCACGCGGGGATACGGCCGATGTGGAGAATCGGATCTGCAGCAATCTGCCTTTAATCCAAAACCAATCCTCTGAAAGGATTTACTTTCTGACTGGAGTTCAAAACGTTCAGATATCCGGACGGTCACGACCTCTGGATGGCCTCGAGAATCTGGGACAAAGCTCCAGAACTTCATTTTCAGTTATTCCAAACGAAAATTTGGATCCGTTCCCCGCAGATCACAATACGGATAAAATAGTGAAAATATAACAAAAAACATTTTTTCTTATACAGCGTAGATTCTATTGGAATGCAATTTATTCGCAAATAGTTTTAATGCTCATATTCAATCGAGACAAGTTTTTTTGTAGGCATTACCATATTACCAGGAACATTTGTATGGCAGAAAAAATGTAGCAGGTGAACTTGAAGTAAGTAATGCATCCTGAAGTCGTGTCACTCATACAGAAAGAGTGTGCGAGGTATAGAGGTAGGTACGTGAGGTAAACGAGATAGCACTACAATCACAGCTAGCTTATTGGTAAGTCATGTTTCATTAAGATATACGAAATAAGTATTCCTCGTGCTCCTACCGCAATTCCAGGATATTTTCCATGAAATTACGAGTCTTTCTGGATACTTTCAAGATATGCTACATTTATAAGTTTTCCAGGTGCCCAACACTCCCGCCTCTTTCCCTCAGTCGCGTTTGTGGAGTATACGCCCCCAAATTCCAGTCAAAGGTTCAAGGTAATTTAGGTCTAGGATCGAGCAGAAAAAGCAATGAAAATGTTAGACAAAAACTTTACGTCATTCCCACGCCGAAAGTGTCTTTCACAAAGCATCGAAAATACGAATAGTAAATAAGTTTTGCTTTAAAAAACAGAATTACTTACGTACGAGCATAGAGGGACAGCCCATGTTCTTCATTTATGTGATCTAATAAATAATGGCAAATGTTCATCTTAGGCATGCATATTTTGTCAAGATAATCAATAAAATTAAGCAAATGCCATTATAAAAGAATACAACTTGATGCTAAGTAAAAATATAATTCAACCCCACCTTCCCCTGAGGCCATACGATCAGCACCCCTCATAGTTCTCTTGTTTAGGCGGATGAATAGATACTGACACTTTACTCTTATGGCTGAGGTTTCAAATGGAAAATTATTAAAGGGAGTAAAGGGTTAATGCTATAATGTTAGGTATGCTTCCAATCAATCCAAATACATTTCATTCTGAACTACGTCAACTCTCGAGATAAATGAAGAAAACTTTCCCAATTGTTCGGAACTCAAAGACGTGTACCGTAAAAATGAATTATTTCCCAAAAGGACGCAGATATCTGGCTGCGAAAAAACTCCCTTTAAAAAAGCTTCTGCGCGAAAATGACAAAAAATTAAGTATTTAAATTCGCCAGGGTAACTGATGTTCCCTCGCTCCTGACAACAAAGGGAAGCTTCGCCAAGGAAACGTACAAAAAATTCGCTTCCGCCAACAAAGCGACGACATTACAATACAAATTTATTTCGCAATTAAAGCGACAATCCCCTCATTTCGGAATGGACCGAGGAAAAAATTACTGGACGCCTTCCTGGCCAGGCTGCTCCGACGGAAATTGGTACCGAAGCCGTCATGCATTAATCGCCATTGGAGGGAGGGAAACATAAATCACGGCACCACGCTCCCCTATGAATGGGAAGGGGAAAGGGAAGGCAGGAAGGGCTAGCTGAAGTCCATTCCATGCCGCTTCCGCAGAATTATTCTTCGACTGGGAAATTGGCAAGATATCGCGCACGACGGAAACAAATGGCAAATCCTGCGCGATTACCAAAACCCTTCGGAACGAGGGAAATGAGAAACGAGCTCCCGACTCCAGGGATAAAAGTCCCTCTTTTCCGTCCCACCGTTCGTATTACACTTCCATTAATTCTCGCCCACGCCGATCCACCCCCGAGCCCCGGGGGCCCGGCCACCTTCCCCTCGAGCCTGCATCCCCCACAGACCACCACCGCGGGGAGGACGACTCCAAAATGTGCGCATCCCGTCCCTCACGACCTCCCCCCTCCACCATCCCTCCCAGGGCTGACTTTTGCGTCCCAATCTCGCCCACCGGACACTGTGACTTATGGCCCGAAGGCCTTCAAACAACTGCCGCGCCCCGGGAGGTCGTCCCCGTGCCGCGGGTGAATACATTCGCCCCCTCCCACACGACCAATTAATCATCGTTCAAAATCGTAAGATGGCCAAGATGATGAATGAACCGTCATCGATCCCTTTGCATGACATTAGCCTCTATCCCAACCCAATGAGCGCCCATCGCATTTTACACGCGAAGGCTGTGGAGCCCTGACGGCGTCTCGCGGCGTGAAAATGTAGTGGCGAGGCATTTAGAAAGGATTGCCTTGAGGGGTAATGCTGATCCAGCGAACGCACAATCTTAACCGGGACGCAAATACTCAAGGGGCCTTTGCCGGTCATATAGTTTCCAACTTCCATCAAAAAGAATGGAAAAAATGAAGATTTAATAGAGCCGCAGAATGAGCGGAGAAAAGATTAGAGAGAATCCATTCCCCAGGGGAAGCTCATCCCCGAGCACAATTCCTGCTAAGGGCGACCGGTGATCGTCTTGACTGTAGCTTCCTCTACATCAGCACCGAATTCTTATGAGATCAGAAATAAATTTTATTCTCAAAGATTAATTATCAAGTTTCCAGAAGGAATTCCAACACGTATCATTTAGGAATAGGGGGTTTGATCTCGTACTCCGTTTTTTGGCCAGGCAATAAAAAACGAGGAAAAAAATATAATTACTAACCGACGATAAAGTAAACGACGTGAGTTAGAGCTTCACATCGGACAGCCATGATTTCCTATCTTTCGCTACAGTTATAAATTAATATTTTTTAAATTATTCCTTTCATCCATTTCCGATTCCAACGAACATAAATGATTAAAAAATCAATTTAACATGAACGCACGCACCGCAAACGGTAACCCATAACAAAAAATATACATATGCGATAAAATTAATGTTGGATTTAATGTACACAATGGAATTAAATGAATTCATTAACTCTTAAGTGAAAGTCACCAAAGCTGCAATACCTACCCGGTAATTCCACCTGGCCATGCTTCCCCATCAAATGAGTTGGTTGCATTTATAGAACAGGTTATCGCTTCATTAATTTGCAAAAGTTTACCAAGGAAAATGAAATTACGTAAAATAACAGTAACAGAATTTCCAATTTGAGTAATACGCATGCATGACAGAGTTAGCAATGCCGAAGAATTGAAATGCAAAAACCCAGTATGTTTTCAAAGTGATAAATTATATTGAAATTGCTGACTGTACCAAAAATATTCCCCGCAAAGAAAAACTACTTTAAAAATACGGAAAATGTAAATTCCGTTCTCTTTCATCAAAAAATGCACCGGTACGGTCTCCTGTTATTGTCTAATATGCCACCACAAAATAGGTCACTCTAGATAGTAAGCAATATTTCAGATTTCAAATTCCAAATAAGTTCGAATTGTAAATAAATTATACTAAGATAAAAGGAATACTAGGATAGCTTACTGCATTCTGATACTCATTGGATGCTATGTGTTGTATTCCACCCCTAATGACACAACAATTACACGTACTATAGGGAAAAAAAGAAAATTACACTTTGGAACTCGCCACGCAAATATAAAGAAAAAAATGGCAAACCACTTTGCCACTCATATCCGGTGTCCACAAATCCCCACTAAACACCATTTTAATAACAAAGCATATTATCAAAGGCGTCTATCGGAAGAAAAGTTTTGTCCTTCTTCCCGAACAGTAATTTATTAACAACTTATTGTTTAATCGAAGAATTCTGCATATCCGGGTTTTCACCGCGTTGTTGTTTGAAGCCGACAACAACGCGGTGAAATCCCGGATATGCAGAATTCTTCAAGCCACCGTCGCGAAAATCTACGCAGCCATATACTTATTGTTTAATCATTTCGGCTTAAGATAGAGTGTGGTGTTACTTTCAGAAGGACCGCTTATTTCTTTGGCACATTTACATTCTAAAGAAGTGTTACGATTTGAAATGAAAAAAGGACAATAACTGTAAAATATTTTTCATTTCAAACCCGCAACACACGCCGCGCTAAAAATTGTAAGATAATGACGGTTCTTCGCTCGCCCAGGATCGCCTACTTTTGGCCTAAGTTCACTTATTCAATTAAATAATATTTGAATCAGATTAATTTGTACGCTCTTGCTTATGACTCTCGTAATTCTGAAAGGGAAAGCATAATTTGATGGCAAACGAAATAAACTGATTCGATCCTCGAAAAAAGAGAATTAGTTATTCTCACATTTTAATCCCGGCTTTGAATCATTAGCACTTCCGTCGCGGCTTGAAACACATTCATTTAATGAAGAGCTAATTAAATTATAATCTCACAGACAATTTTCAGCTTTTAATCAATAACCAATTACACTTTTTGGATACTCGGTGAAGGAGAGTCCCAAATTTTATGAATGACGGTTTCAATTATTAAGTTTTATGCTATGGGGCTTATTAATGAACGGCGCCCTTTCACTTGGCGACAATAAGCAATAAAAAAAATCGTGGAGCTAAATTTTGAAGCAATGACTGAGAGTTACAACTTTCACTTCACAATTTTCGTGAACAAATTAAAAATCCAATGACCGATAAGTGTGAAAGAACGATACCATACAAGACAAACATGAAATATCCCTATTGGTTGAAAATCTATTTTCTGAATGAGAAGTGGCAAAGTGTGTCTGCTTACGGAACGGAAAATCAACGCTGAAGGAGATAAAAACGTCGCAATGCCATACGAGAGTTATGTAAACGGAGACTGGCTGGCAGGCAAGCAATACCACCCCCCACACGACCCGGCCCGAGGGCTCATGAGGTGAAGAATCTAAGACATTATAAAACCCGTCCATCTCTTCAGTGATGATAACTAATACGCAGATTATATACCGAGGAAAGAGTGACAAAGATGTGAAAGAGAGCCTCTAGTTTTAGCGAAAATGAAGCTGAAAGAAAAAATGGTTGCTAGTGATAAAACATGAATAGACTAAGCAAAGAAGAAATTAAGATTATCATGGTAAGCTCTCCTTGAAATCCCTTTCCCAACTTTTTTATAACTTTCCCCACGACTATATCGACCATATTCCAATTTATCTCTGGAATATTTCGAATATTCTTAGATATTCTTTGTGAACCATCCCCTATCGCTTCGTGAGCCACAGGCATAGATGATATTGGTCAACTATTGCCAGTTCCTGGATGCACGATGGCCAGCGGCGAATAGGATCTAATCTCAAACTGAAAGGAACTTCCTTCTCAAAGGAATTTCCCAATTCCCATGTCATGTTCCCGATTCAAATGTGATTTTTCCGGCATCTTCAAAAAATTGGCCCTTCTCTCAATGCCTTCCCGAATCTGTGAATAAATTGAGAAATTCAAGAATTTTTCCGAGTGACTTCCGAGTAGCCACCCTGATA
Organism: Hetaerina titia; assembly: GCA_037158775.1. NCBI lineage: Eukaryota > Metazoa > Arthropoda > Insecta > Odonata > Calopterygidae > Hetaerina > Hetaerina titia. Next base: position 29,331,247 of record CM073779.1, on the reverse strand, counting down.
ATGGACTACAGTATTCAACACTCATATACAAGTTTACAAACTTACATTAATCAAAGCAAAATAATATTTAAAAAACAAATATTTAGGAAGAATATAAATATAATAAGATAATAAGAGTTTTCAAGGTACATTTTTTCCAATCATTCATGTTTTTTGCACAACCATAATTTTGAAATCACTTTTCCACGGAGAAGAGAACCAATTTCGACACTCACAGGCCAACTGGAGTTTGCAGCGCGGTCACATGAGCACCCGCACGCCATACTCGGCAGAAACGATCGTTTCAAAGCATTACAACCACCCTGATGTGATGGGACTGGCCAGCCCCGCACATCCACTTTCGTTACGGGTCACACTGAAATGCCTCACATTTCCCGTCAGTCTCCTATGAGAAAAATTCTAGTAAACAACGAAATAATTCTCATCCATTTCCCATCGACAGAATGAATAGTTTAAGGTATCTAATTTGGACTCCACACATTTCGTGGTTAGAACATCATTTACGAGGGAAATTTTATCCTGTATGCGGAGTCTATCAATATTTCGTCTTGAACCAAAGCTTAAATAGTTCATGCTAAAAGAAGTGCTACTCTAATAAAACGGGGATGGAGAGATTTACGGTCCTAGAAAATCGTTGTACTACAGAAATGTTCAGCAACGTTTCGTTCGGGTAATTTGCTACACAATAACGGAAAATCCTGTTGGCACGTAGCACGTGAATACACAAGAAATTAAAATATGTGCACTCCAAATGACGTTTTTATCTTTCAACTTCTAATCATGATAAACAACCGAGCTCGGGAATGTAGACGCCTTGAGTAAGAACACTGACAAAAGTAGTTAAGACCATGTACTTTCTTTTCTCCGGATTGGTTACTTTCTTACATAAACATTGATGCAACGGCTGACTATCCACTTGCGCTTGTCGCTCACCCAGATAGACAGCGCTGCGCCCCACATAAGTTTCACCGCGCCCCACATAAAAGCCGGTGGGTCGGCGGCCAGGTGCGGGACTTCCAAACGCGCCTCCCAAGATCTCCAGCAATCCTACGAAAGGACACGGCGAATGCATTTCTCTGTCACTCCGCTTCCTCTCCATGCCCGCGATGGAGTTCAGTGCTACTGCGAGGGGTTTTCTATTTTATACCTCAAAGCTGGTAGCTGAGATACAAGGTGCAAAGTCAATGTGAGTTTCTCACTCCAGTAATCCTTATTAAGAATCAATTCTTCGGTGATGCCTTCCTTATGATTTCTCTTCACTACGATTTTCTGCACAACACATGTTCCAAAACGCCACTTAGAAGCGGTCGGGCTCAAATTGAATCATTAAAATAGCAAGTCACCGTATTCCCAGCTTACGGAGCTCGGGTACATACTCGGAAATAATTCCATTCCGTAATTATTACTGAACTGATTTCAATAAAGAATCATATGGAGTAACATTTTGTTTGTGCTAACCTACCATTTGCGGCATTCGGTTAGTGCGCATAATGTCAATGATTCAATTGGTAAGGTAATTAGGAATGGGGTGTTCACAATTAGGAAGATTTTTGTGCGATAGCATCGTAAAAAAAGATCTTGGATGAACTTAGTTTAGGTGGCAATGAGGATAACTTGGAGGCAAATGGGCGTGGCGCTACCAAACTTTAAAGGCTTTGGCTTTCACTCGAAAATAACATGACCGCACGTTCGCGGGAAACCATAAGGGATCGGGTATTTGGTTACCAAGGAGAGGGTGGATATATTGAATAAAAAAAGGCATGGCTGATGTGTCGGAGAAAGGGAAACAACCGAGGAAGAAGCCATGGGTCACGGTGGAAGTGCCGGGATCAATAAAGGAAAAGTGAAAAAAGAACAACTCCAGGAAAGATATTAAAAAGCGGCGATGCACAGCTTTAAGGTCCAAGAAAAGAGGAAACGGGAGAAAGTCGAAAGGAAGGTTTCTAGGTTCCTTTAAGGAAAAATGTTTGTCCAAAAAAGAGAAGGAGAGGAAAGAAAGCAGCCGGTAGCCTTCAGCGAGCGACAACGCTTCCCGGTGACGGCAGCCTCTGGGGATTTCTCGACCCACCAACGCTCCAGTGAACTTCTCTCAATAGGTACTCGATAAATATGACTAAATCCGGTCGAATAAATACACTGAAGTGTGAGAAATCAAAGATGCGCACCCGAAAAAGTGTAGCACCATCCTCTTCCGAATTCAGTCACACTGTCGAAGGAGACACGAGGGGGGAACGGACGCGGTTCCGGTTGGTTGGACAAATTTTAAAGTACTGCTCCCGACAAAAGAATGACAAATCTCATACCAAATGGTAACTAACCAGTTTTGAAGGGGCATCAGCGGTTATTAATTACTAGTGGCCATCGACTCGGGGGAAACGAACGGTGGAATCGCCTACCACGCGCCCGTGCCTTTATCAGTCTGTGACCAATCACGGCGGAGGTCGATCCGAACCAACATTTATGTGCGAATCCCATGGCACTTTAACCACGGGTTTGGCTGATGGGGTCGGTGCTGAGTTCCCCCCCCTCCACGTGAGTGAGAATTACTTCCAATAAATGCTGCAAACGAAATGAAACTCCTGTGATTCCTAAAAATTCCGCGCCGTTAGAGAAGCCGGAAGTGAATAGGGGAAAATGACAAAAATTACATCGATAACGTGAAAGGAAAAATTTATGAAAAAAGAGTTCTCTCCAGAGAAAACAACACAAAGAGATGATGGTCCGAATACCTCACAATTTCAAGACCTAATGGCGCCGCAGGGTGATTGAACTTAGATTTAACATACTTAAAGAAATGTATATTTTTCACTTAATGGCGCCATGTACATATATCCACGCACCAGAGCAATTACGAAAATATCTGGCTCGTGAGCCTGATGATTTAAAAACCCTGTAACATCCTCAATAACATGCACAAATAACACTTCATGTTCACTTACACCGCCAAGAATGCCCAATATATTTTCCAAATTCCCGCATTAAATGGAAAAATAATAAGTATGTCCCAGTTCTTCATCTGCCATCACAAACAAAGATTCTAGAAATTAAGTATTTTGATGAAAAATATTATAAATATATCGTGAAATATATTATTATACCATATATACAACATCGGATCAAGGAAACAAGGCGACAAGGTGTTCGTGGGTTAAACACAAAGTCTGTGCAAGCATTGGACGGAGGAGAGATTGCACTATGAGCAGGCTGAATGTTAAAAAATAAGGGATATATTAATTAAGGCTGGAAAACTAGTTGAGATAAAAAATTGGGACAAAGTAATGCATCTACTGTGCTCCTCAAAGGGATTATTAGAAAATTAAAGGAAGTACTCCAGGGAATGTATTTTAGTAAATGTCGTAACTTAATGTCGTTCCTTCCGTAGTGTCTTGCTTACACTGACCCTTTAGCCCATCTCAACCTGATGGAATTCCCATCTATGACTTAATATATTTATTGATATCATTAAAAACCAGCTTTTTTAATGATATAAATAGAAATGCCTATGATAACTTCATCCCAGTCTACCCCAAAACATTGAAATTTATATTTTCAATTTTATCACAGTGAATTCAGCAACCAATTTTGATAAATAAAAGAGTTTTTCTTACAATAAATAGAACTTACCGAACTTGAAATCTCGGGTACACCTTGAATTGCGGAGCTCACTCATAACCGAAAACGACAATTTAATAACATGTGGAAATGATACGCGGAGTTGAAAACTTTCCCGAGTGGGCACAAACGACGTTAAGAGGGCGAAGTGACTCAAGTTCTCACTCTCCCGATGTCTTCGAGGGGAAATATATTTCCATTCCGCACCATTCGAATCCAGAGTTTTCAAATCCAATTGCCTACGCTTCAAGGATTCGAATGTTCGCGAAGAAATCCGCACATTATGGAAAGAAACAGCGTATTGGTGTTGCCAAACTCTATCTGCACCCGTTGCTCGGAGGGTCACGAGAAGAGTGCCTTGCAAATGGATTGCAAAAATTGAGACTCGGAGACTGCGGTCTCGTTGAGGTGACGATCAAATCATGGCAGGGTCTCAATATCCCTGTCTGCAACACAATAAAAAAAGGTCACCGGCCACGACATGAATCAAGCGAACAGCTTCAAGTGGAAAGAACACTCCTTCCAACCCTCCTCACGCAGGCATGGGAGGCGTAGAAATGCTGCCACAACCTACTGACAATCTGGAGAAGCGAACTATTATACCCTCAAATTTTAATATAATTCATTAAGCGCTCTGACTCATGGTAGCCGACCCAGATGTGTGTTAACCGATTCTGAATTCTGACACAGTGCCCTGATTTGTGGCAGAATCTCACAAAAAATGCTTTCCCCTTCGTCAGTGTTAGCTCGCATGAATTCCAAAGCATGTGACAGGTTTTTATTCAGAAGATTAATCAGAATCATTGACTCCTTTATACCGTGTGACGTTCAAATCTTATCAATCAAGTGCTCTCCAGAGTTCAGAATCGTGTCATAAGTTTATAACCGGCACTATATTGACCATACCCTGTACAATAAATGTATGTAACCGGAGTCAAACATTTTCCCATGGTATACCAGCTTAATTAAAATTGCTATCGGAACCAATGGTGTTATATCGCAGACTGGTGGCAGTATAAATCAATTAAATGGTTGAGACGACTTTTGAAAACTCATTTCCTATAAAATAACCTTTGAGTCTATATTATTAGCTCGTGGAGACCATTTGATGCAAGTGAACATAAGCACCAACCTTAATCTAAGCAAGAAAGTAAGCTGCTCAACTCCCTCTCATGTTTTCATACAAAATAAGCAAATCCATCACGCTTGTTCTCACTCCAAAAAAATGTTAAAAAAATAAATTTCCAAACGGAGCACTTTGAAACTATTACCAATATTTTAGATCAGCTAGAAGTTTACCCTAGATATCAAAGCAACTGACGTTCGTATCACCACACACATTTATATCAACGAGAACGTTTATACTTCACCCAAGGACGTGTTACACGTTTCCAAGTCATGAACTCCATCCGCATTCATCCCTAAGTACGAAAAAAAAATCTTAAGTGCCCTCTTCTCATTTGAATGAGGAACGGAGCGTTTCCTGCCGAAGGGACATAGCGAGTAAAGAAATCAAACGAAGGCCGGAATTCCACGATCTCCAGACTCCCCATTGCAGCCATAGAATCCTGCAACTCGAAAAAATTGCAATGGGAGCGCTGGATTGAAAAATTCCGATCACGCGTCGTCTCCCTCGAGCGATTTATCAAAAATCCGAGCGGGCGTCCTACAGGGTGGTGTGGAGGAGGGAGTGAGGGAGCTGCGGAAGGGCGTGGGGAGAGGTCGTGGCGGAGAAAAGGGAAGTTTTAATGGTTACCATGGATTAAATTGGGGCGGCAAAAAGAAAAAAAAATAGAGGAAAAAATACGGAAAGTACGGCGAGACTCGTTTCATCCATGCCATGGGTTATTTGTGACACATGGGGGGGAGGGGCATCCTTCGGTTGACGATTATTGATGCGGCTCTGCGGAACGGGAAGGAAATACGTACCTACTCGGAATGCAAATATAATTTTCCACGGACCCCTTCCAGAAAGAGATGCATGGGGCGTCGGGGACCCCCGAGTTGGATATGCCAGTCACCGTATTCATCCTACCGACAAAGGCTCTATATCCTCCTCTCTGCTGCCCGTCACTCGCGATTGTATTTCCCTTCCGAGCATACTGTAGTCTTTCACTCAAAAGGACCGTTTATTTTTTGCCCTCTCGATTGCCATTTCGGAACAAACTAAGTAAAAACATAACAAATACACACGATAAAAACTTTTCCCTCACTTGGCAGCATATGTGCATGGATAGCTATCAATTTGAAACAATATTCACACTGTTAAGCCACAGACTTCAGACCTGGAAGAAACAAGGCGTCATTTTCCAGCGATCGACATAATGAAGCAACGCCATAATAGTTAGTCCAAAAATAACTATAATATCACAACATTTGAAGATATTTTCAATTTACATAATGGACCAAAGGTAAGTTAAATGTCAAGAAATGAGAGGATGAAATTGACCATGCCGAACACCACCCTTGTTTTTGAAGGATTTAAGGGGGGGGGGAGGGGGCATCTACTGATGGTATTGTGAGAAGAACTGCGTTCGCTAAAGATCCCTTTACAAAGACGAGGGAGATTATTACATGGACCTAAGTAATGACGTAAGGAAGAGATTAGGGAAAAGTTTGATAATGGGTATGACTTTGTGCTTCCGAAATTTCACCATTTCGGAGAAAAAGATAAGCGTGAGCTAGAAGCTTTAAGATTTGGAAGGGAGAATAATGGGCAAAATAAAAACGGCCGAAAGGGAAACGACCCAAGGAGTGTGAGGATAGGAGAGGTCGTACTCGTAAACTTGGAAGGCAGGAAAAGTGAATGTGAGAGATACTTACACGTATAGGCAATGGGGCCCTAAAAACTCTGATACAGTGGGGAATGTTTGGCGAGATATGAAAACTGAGGAAGAGATTGGGCCTTTTGGGCGTCAGGAAGGGGCGGAATGAGTATGTGATGTTGAAAAACGGTTTGACGTAATTGACACGGTGAGGGTAATTACTGTCACGTTAAGAATTACTAAAAATTGTTCTATCTCAACGTGAACCACGATAATGCGCCATAGTTTTGTTTCGCCCATTGGACATCTTCCTTAAACATACATGTATATATTCTGCTAAAAAACGTAATAATGAAAGCATGGATAAAAAAAAACTTAACTGTGTGAAAATAAATTCATTACAATCAATTTTAATTCATTTACGTGATAAATAAACATTCTTGATGACATATATGAGTTCACACGCCATATTCATTGATCCTTTCAACGGATGAAAAGCACACTAACGAGTTACTATTATTATTGGTAATGTACCAGTTAAGGTAGGTTTCACATGGATATGGTCTGTGCCCATGCGAAACTGTACAGCCATTCATTTATTTCCCTCCCCTAGTAAAGTACAACCTGACATCCGACAATACCGCGAGTCTCTCTTAAATTGTGCATATTTCCTTCCTCCCTTCTTTCCGTCCAACATGCCTATCATATCCCTACCTCAAACTCGTTTTCCTAACTTTCTCCCCTTTATCACAGTCTTCAACATTTCTTTCCCGATCAGATTGCTCCGCATCTATCTATCCTGCCTCCATTGGATTTCACACAATTAACCCAATCGCCTCGTCCAACATGCTCAGCAAACCTTGTGTGCTTTTCTTTCCATCCATTTTATCTTTCCTCTCCTTCTCCATTCCTACTATTCGAAAGCCTCCAATCTAGACCTATCATCTTGCCTCCTTGACCACGTATCTGTGCCGCACAAAACCACTCTCGATATCAAATGTTTGACGGGCCGTTTCTCAACACCTTAACTCTTCACCCTCGTCAATAATTCCCTCCTCCTTGTGGAACCTTCTATGCCTAACTCTTATTCTTATGTTCATACAACAATGACCATCTAAGCCCAAAACACTCCTGATATACGTAAGGCGAGTTACACATAAAGTGAGAATTGGAAGAATTTCTTTAACAGACTTCATTTGAATAATTTGAACCTATTGTTCGAAATTTTTTGTAGTAACTTTAAATCTTGGGGGGGGAAATAGAATTATTTATTTTGCATTAGTCGGAAAACAGCACTTTGACATTTACATCGAACATTGAACATTCATATAGAAATTTGACAATTATATACACTCAAGCCCCAGGTGGAGGATAAAGCACCTTGGCAGGAATCGAACCCGGGACCTCTGGGTTGACAGGCGACAACGTTACCCCGCCGCCACCGTTTCGGAAACTAAGGAAATTATTTAATTACGAATTTAATTTAATTAGGCAAATAGGAAATAAATATGCCAAAATACTTTCAACCACACCACCTACTTAACCATTACCCCACATTTCTCGGACCTACACGTTTTTACGTCGTTATGTCTCTAGTGTGTCAAATTCATTCTCGGACCACAAAAGGTTTTTCGGCATTTTCTTGGAAATCTAATGCACACCAGAATTTTACGTCCAAATAAACAAACGCCCATACTAACAATGTTTCTACGAGGGTCATCCGGAAAGTAGTACCCGTTCGTGCCGCATGAAGTGCTGACGACGCGAGTAGCCGCTGGACGAGGTCAGATAGCTTCAGTGGCTTGTCTGCCTTCTCTGAGCCAAGTTGCGTGACGCTAGCATTGCCTGTGTTGTTTCTGTGATTGTTTACAATGTTTAAAAAAATTGAGAACGCCGCCAGTTGTGAAGTGAGGGCAGTGATTAAATTCCTCAATGCAAGAAACGTTCGCCCATGTGATATTCATCGCCAATTAAAGGAGGTGTATGGAGACAATGTAATGGACGAGTCGTCTGTTCGGCGGTGGTGTCGCAACTTCAACATGGGGAGGGGGAACACACACGACGATGAGCGTTCGGGGAGACCGTCTGTCATTACAGACCAACTGGTGAGCTCAGTTGACGAATTCGTGAGGAACGATCGGCGCGTCACAATTGATGACATCTGTGAGCATTTTCCCAATGTTTCTCGAACAATTGTTCATGAAATTGTTAAACACCATCTGCAATATGCAAAAATTTGTGCAAGATGGGTCCCTCGCATGCTTACAGATGAGCACAAAACCAAGCGTTAACTTTTTTAAGCGTTAAAACTTTTGCAGCAATTCAAATGGGAAACTTTCGACCATCCACCGTATAGCCCGGACTTGGCCCCTTCAGATTTTCATCTCTTTACAAAGCTTAAAGACTTTTTGGCAGGAAAAAGATTTGACAGCGATGAAGAACTTAAAGAAGGAGTGACCCTGTATCTCAATGAGCTGGCGGCGAAGGACTATGCAGCAGGAATACAGAAACTTGTCACACGTTATGACAAATGCCTTAATTTGCTTGGAGATTATGTTGAGAAGTAGTTTAAAGTATCCTCTTTCAAATAAAATTTTTTATGTTTGTTAATATTTACTTTTGTGTCTTTATTTCACGAACGGGTACTACTTTCCGGATGACCCTCGTACAACAAACCGAATAGCTTCATGCGGCCATCCTGCCCCATAGAATGATACCAGTAAGTGACTGTATCAGAGAGAGAAAATAAATGAATACACGATGAAATCACTAGGAAAATCGATGATATATTTAAATAATACATACAACAATATTGAAAATTATTAAAAAATCCTGTCAAAATCTTTTCACCATCATTTAGGGTATAGGCTTACACCATTAACACATAGATACTAACAATTACATAGGAATTAAATGTACCCAAATGAAAATGAGAACATTTTTGTACACACAGATAATTGTACTGAATTTAGTTGCCTTCCCCACGCAGAAAGAATACTCACAGTTTTTTTAGTTTAAATATTTAAAGATTTGCTGCATTCAAAGTCACGGAATCCAATTCCAACCTAAACATTTCCATGGCCATTCATTAAAGCAATACACATATTATTTGAAACAAGCTTGAAAAATCTTCATTTTACCTCAGTAAATTAAATTTTGATGTAGGCACATAAAACTTCAATATTTATGGCATCGAAAATATGCCTTTGTTTATCTGAAAGTCAATTTCCAATCGTAAATTTTAATATGATTTTACCAACAAAATAAAAAATCCAGGTACAGGCAATTCCATGAGACGTTTTAAGGTGGTGCCTCGAGGGGCTTAGGTACGTGCCGTACGTACATTTTACCAGCATTCCTAAAAATTATAATTCAATACTTTGGTGAGCTTTATTTTCCCTAGTTACCGGTTCCCATTTTCTGTCAGCGAAATGAGACAAATTGAACGCCAGTCACGCCTAGCATTAATATTCATTAATATTTGTTAATAGTCATTAATATTCATTCAATACCTTAATAACAGAATATTTTAAATGAAACACTGAATAGTTGCCTAGGACTTTGGCTTCCGCTCACTTTCCTGGCGTAAGTGAAATTTTCAAGCATGTCAAAACTCGATTACTTGCGCGGATTTGCGCGATTCGTCTTTGCTCATGGCTCAAACTGCCGTTGCTTTGAAGGGTGCTGGTATTTAATATAATGCACCCAAAGTAAACTGCTTAAAAATTCCCGGACACCACCTGCTATCACAACACAGTGAACTCCGAAAGAATATGCCAGTATATCAATCATTGTCACTCTGGCACCGAACTGTGCTCATGAAAGCGAACAGGTGAATTTGTTATCCAGGATGAGTTTCTCAATTTGGTCCGTAAAGAATTATTGAAAATTAATCTTCCAACGTCAAAAGTACACTTGACTAACCTTTTATGAACTTCATATGTATTAGAACTGGCCACGTTATCTAACTCTAACTTCTAACGATCCTATTTGCTGCTCACCACGAAGGCAAAGCAGTGGCGATTATTCGAGCAGGTTACCAACAGTGTAGGTATTTGCACCAACCGGGGCTGCTGGATGTGATTTTTGGGAGACAATGAAATTGTAGAGCAGCAAGCGAGGGCATTAGCCCGTCCCCGATTAAAGGCGTGCACGGCTGAACACTAAGTGCTCTCGTCACACGGAACTGATGGATATCGCAGTGCCACTGCATAGCAGCAGGGCAACCAACGTGGAAAGGTGCAAGGAGCCAATTCTGAGATCTCGCGACCGCAGGGTGAGGGGGATGGAGAGTGCAACCTGGTCACGTATCAGGTGGGAACCATTCGAGATAGTGCACCCGAGCAGACATCGGGGGCGTCCCAATCGTTCCCAGACCGCCGTTCTCATCGCGAATCTGCTTGGGCCGTGCTATGAAAAACTCCTTTACTGAAGGAAAGGGCTAGCACTTCGGAACGCGACCACTATTACCTGACCAAGGAAGGAAATTACCACACTTGGCCTTCCTTCTGAATACCCATCGTCTCTCATTGCCGTTCGAGTTCCCTCACTCCCGACGATCGTGTCTCCCCAGTCGTGGGTGCTGCAAACGGTCGGGTAAACCCCTAACAGAGCCAAGACGATTGGAAGCCGAAATTGATGATAGACAATCGACCAATCCAAGTTGCCTTCCCCTACTCCGGATGAAGCGTTCGAAGGTGATAAGGATGGAGTGTAATTAGAGGATAAGGGGATGGAGGGGTTCGAGCATGCTAATGGTGGTCGCCGGTGAAGTCATTAATCCCAGCGACGACGAAGACACACGGGCAAGAAGAGCACGCCCGAGCCGACTGGACGGCATTCCCATCACACTCTCCATTCCCTCCCCCTCCAAATTCCACTTCCCGGGAAGAACTTGCCGCCGGTGGCCGAGCGTGAGGACACCGGAGGGAGGGTGTGCTCCGGAGGGGCGCCGCGGTTGGCGAGTGGGGAGGGCGAGAGGGCGCCGTTCACTCGAGGTGCGTGAACTGCAATGGACGTGACCTGCGTGCCAACTCGAGGTGGGGTGGCACCTGGGAGGAAGTGAGACAGAGAGAGAGAGAGAGGAAGGCAGGGTGGAGGGGTTGCAGTGGGCCGATGCCGCCTCTCCTGATGGGGAACAGGAAGGTCACCGGCCACCCGCAGGAACGTTCAAGGTTATAAACTACAAGTCTAGAGATTCTTTTTTCTTCAATATTCGCGCCTCCTTCCCCATTCCCCACTTGGATCATCCACTTGAAAACACTGCACTACTGCAGATCGCTCCAATTTTTCTCTACAAGGATATTTTCAATTACGTTTCCTTAGACCCAACCCCACTTTGGCCGAGACAAACCTGACAAGAGGTTTCGCGTTGTTTCATGAATTATTCAAGTGTCGCGTTCCACGGGTTTGATTTTGACATTTATTCCACAAAGTTTTCACACGTCCAGAGCTGACGCCACGAATTAATTAGTAATGGTAACTAATTATTTTATAAATTCATTGAGAAATGGAAGTTCGTGGTTGAGGGTTTAGTGGGTCCAAGGTGAGATCTCCAGGGGTGATGGTATGATGACGGCTGTAGGAAAGTGCAGCTTAATTACGTGCTACTGCTTTAACATAGAAGATGAATTCTGCTATATTTTAAAGGAACCTGTCTTCATTGAATCTCCGTCAAGGCCCTCACAGATTTTTAAATACATCCTAGGGCACGAGGGCGTTTCCTATGGGTCGCGTACCAGGAGGATCGCGATGGCTCACTCCTGACCATAGGCCGGGAGTGTCCTAGGGCAGGATAATGACAGTGCACGAGGGTCGGAACTGAGCCCCTCTTCCTTGCACTCGGGGAATGGGAGAGCTGCTCACCGGCAATCTACAAGTGATCTACGACCAGAACATGCGAATAACTGAGAGTTTAAGTCTCAGCGGGAGAAAAATCGACTCTTTGCCGACCGATTTGTTACGCAAACAGGACCTCGCCGAAAGATTGGTGGGGGATGGCCAAAAAGATTTACGCCCACCGTTAAATTACCTCATTGCCACAACGAAATGCATATTCTCCACATTTGCCATATGTATGCAGTTGATGGCGAATTCCAGAGGCGCGCTGAGGAATATAAATTTCACACCGGAAATTGAAATGGCAGGTGGTGGTGTCGCATGCGCTTTCGGGTCCCCGTGGAAGGGTCGGGAGGTTTGGGGTGGAAGGGATTAGGGATAGAGAGAGGCAAGGTGGTGGGAGGGGGATGGAGGAAATTGTGCTACACCAACGACCGTTGCTCCCAATTCAGGTCTTTATATTTGATTTTACAAATGCGGTGGAACAAAAGCATTTCAAAAATACCATATGTTCACTCTGCCAGATCGAGTTATACGTAAAAAAGAAGTGAATGATTATTGGCCCCATCAAATCAAAGTGAATGTGTATCAATTAACGTTCAAAGGTTTTTAACGTTCTTTTCCAGATTTATGGTTACAAGAGTACGCAGTGTATTTGTTTCATTGGTTTGATGCCTTCCCATTTCATTTCACATCCCTCATGCGGACTCTTATACAACACTGTACAGCATGCCAAGCGTGGACGCAATTAAAAAAATGTCTGGGGCTTTAAGGATTAAAAGCTAATTCATCCGCAGAAGTATATACTCGCAAAAACATGAGTTTTTAGTTTACATAGAGTTTTTAGCAATTACCATCGTTACGAGTGACCTAATCTGCAAATGTCCCATTGCCTTTTAATAAAAAAGTTTTTAAATGTACTTGATTCAACTTGCCACATACTCCACAATATAGTCACATACATTGCCACAACCCTGGTAAAAACAAAATACTTGTCATTTAGATTGAGAGACACGAACCAAGATGGAAAGGTAGCAAGGACTATTGAAGTTTAGTTGCAGAATAATATAAACAGCCAGAATCATCTTTGCTTAGCATGTAATGAATTGAATTAGAATGAGGGGTGAGTGCAGCAACTGACTGACATTATTTTTAAGCAAAAAAGTAGAGACACAGAATATATGTGCAACTCGTGCATGAATGATGACATTTATCCATAGGAAGGAAGCTTGCGTATGCGATCAACGAGGCTATCTAATTAGGAACATTTTTGGATGAAGATAATTCCTGCAGATGAGATTTGGAAATATGGCAGTTGGCGAATAGAAGATTCACTTAATAATTGCTCCACATATAGATCTAAAAACATGGTAATATATTCAAACCAATAAATGTAATACCGACACTAATTTAGGAATTTAGCAGCGTCTATATTGAATAAGAAAGATAAAGGTACTTTACTAAAGGAAAGTGATGCAAAAATATAATTAGGCAGCTGATTTTCCGGGGTGACTGCTAAGATCAGAATCGCAATGAAGTAAATAGCTCTCCTCTTATTTCCATATACCCTGCCCGCCCTTTCCAATAACAGAAAGCGAACAAATATGGGGATCTCTCAGCATCGCTGGTTTGAAACTTAGCCCTTATCCGGCAGGGCATCAGGAAAATTTTATTTCCATTGCTCCAATGCTCTTTTACTTAAGATTCATTGGTTCCACAAGAGTTTCCTCCTGAAATCTCTTACCTAATTCCTATGATTACCCCAGGAAATCCAGGGTTTCTGCGTCCCTGCCAGAGAAAGGAAATTCCCAAGGTTCAGTCCTTAGGAAGGTAACTTAATCGGGACCCCAATGTAAACGTCGCACAGAAAACCATGGCGGGAGGAAATTGAGCGAATCCCGAGAAATGCCTTTCCCTCTTCCCAGGCGGCGCTGATTGTAAGTGGGACGCCAAAAGGGAAATGCACTACAGGGGATCGGAAACGGAGCGCATTCCCGGGATACCCCATCCCACACCCAAACTCCCTTTCGCTTCCAACGAGTTTATCAAGCGTCTCCACCCTCTCATCCGAATGCCACTACTTACGCCGCTTTCCTCTCGCTTCAATTCGGATTTAATCAGCTCTTTCCACTTTCAACTTTAAAACTTACCCTAAAGGCTGAGTAAACGTTGTACCTCGCGTATTCTGTATTCCATTTCATTTTGTATTTCATTATATTTACTTCAGGGGCCTCGTTTTAGTACGAACCATGGACATTGGTGGAAGAGTTTGCACATCAGCTTGGGGAAAACTTCGTTGAAGGAAGCGTAGAAAGGTTTTCTTTTCAACTTAGTCTCAAACTAATAATCTTCTCCCGTCACGTGGTACTTCAACATTTAAATATAAAAAGCCTCTGCAGAATTAAGCCATCAATTTGCCAATATTAGCATATACAACAGTTAGTATCCACATTTGATAAAAAACATTCCATATTTCCCAATTCAGCAGTGTTTTAATTCTAGGATGCATCCCATATCTTTCCATTCTAGAGTGAAGGGTAACGCTGCATATTCTAGGGGAAATAATGTGCTTTCCCGTTGCCTTTCACATCTCAGTACTGCGGCCGATACCGTGAAGTTCACTCTACCCCGCAACTGTGGCAGCTGATGCCTGGCCGACCCACTCGGTCTGCGCCACCAGTGCCTATTGGTAAACTGCTGCCTTTCACCATGGTTTCAGGATAGTTTTTTTTCAGGAGTCAATTTTTTCTCGTTGCCTCGTTCCGAAATACCATTGTTGTGTTTTCTTTTTGTTAATGTGTGGTTGTCTCGTTCCGAAAAGCAATTAACAACTTTTTTCTTAGCTGAAAAATTTTTGCCAGCCACGGGAAGGGAACCAGCGACAATCGGCTCCACTGGCAGAGACGTCACCACGCTATCTCTCGTCTACCCCCCCCCTCCCTCAATTTTTCAACTTTCATTAATTAACACATTAATTCACTAAAAAATTCCCAATTATACGGTATTTATTATTATTATTTATCTAGTTCTCACCAAATGATTCATTGTTTTGGCAAGTCATATATAATATAGAAATTATGCCCATTATTGTCATCTCCGGTCGTCAACTCTTCACTCAATTCTTCCCTCGGCTAACCAGAAATTCTCTTGGATGTATTTTATTACTTTCTCCACGGAACTCATCATGGGTCTTCAGTAGTCCTCCCACCGTTCACTCTCCCCTCGCTGGCTTTCTTCGTTCTCTCCAAATGTGCCCGAGAAGACAGTCCCATCTTCCTACCGGGTTTTTCATTAGGCATTGTTTGTAATCTCTTCTGAAACTTTTCGATAGTAGTTCGATCCGTCCATTTGACCTTCGACATTCTCAAGTGGCACGGAAGTCCCAACGCTCCCAATATTTCCCTACGCTCTGCTGCCGTTATTGTCTCCGTGTCTCAATGACATAGATCTAGAGATATCTTTTAACCGAAAGCTTCCTTCCTTCGAGGCATGAGTTTTCGGCTGTCGAGAGAGTATTCTTCCGGTGGCATACATTCTTTTTCAGTGCTTTTCTCATTACATTTCCGTTGCTTCTTCCATTGCGGCTGATTCTCATTCCCAAATAACGTCACTCTCCATTTCTTCCAGTTTTGGATTCCCCAGTTATTCATGGATCCAATTTCAATTCTGTCTCGAATGGAAACCTTTTTATAAGGTTTAATTTTAGGTGCTGCCTCTTCAACACTTACGCCAAATTAACAAACGTTCTCTTCATACCCTTTTATACCTTTACGCCGCGACCGCTTCGATAAACGCAAAATACCTTCTCCGTGGATATTGAAAGCAGCTTCACGTCCTTCCTTTGCCTTTTTCCACTATGCTCTTTTATTACTTGGTCCCGATATAATAACAGCTATCTGGTATTTACGTAAACTGGGACTTCCATATTATGCCAATGTAAAACATTCCTATGCATCATATATTCTTCCGAAAGAGATGTATTTAATTGCAGTAGGTGGATTAATGGGTGATTTTCCATGTTCCAAATACTTATGACGGCTACCCCTTTCCCATTCTCTTTACTTGAAGCAGATTAAGGACCAAAAAAGCTTTTCTTGTACCCAAATCTCTCCTAAAAGTAAACACGTATTCCTCGAGGAACCCTGCTTCATCTTCCATATGAAGATATTTTTTTAATAATTTATTTTCATAAAGTGTTAGCATTGTAATAATGAATGAATTGAGCTCTCACGGCTAA
Source organism: Hetaerina titia (assembly GCA_037158775.1). Lineage (NCBI taxonomy): Eukaryota > Metazoa > Arthropoda > Insecta > Odonata > Calopterygidae > Hetaerina > Hetaerina titia. Next base: position 29,314,795 of record CM073779.1, on the reverse strand, counting down.
AAGAATTGAACAATTGAAAAAACTTCAGAAAACTGTATATTATTCTTACGGCTATTGGAGTTTTTTCAATTATTCGATGTTAGTATTGTGACTCGAAAGTTTTCAATTTCTCGTTCATGGGAAATAGGGACAATAGTATTTATAATCAACTCAATCTGTATTTTACAGATGAGTAACTCTAAAAGATGATTTGGTACAGCCTCGTTGGGTCTCCAGCTTCTCTCCAGCATTTGCGTTCATCAAGGAAGCAACATCGTCGGCTTCGGTGCCCTTATTATTGTGCAGGTTTTACATTGGTGCATCAATATCCGAAGTCAGCGGCACAGCAGTTCCAAAAGGAGAATCACAACATCTATTGCCTCCAAAAGCATCATATTTTACCTCTTGCATTATTTCGTTGTGAGATCTTTTCCATTGTAATTTTGCTCAATTTTTTTTCTTTAAACATTCTATCTTCTATTATCCCTTCACTTTCACATATTACCGAACTAAATTTTCACTTTCTTTGTCCCAAACGTAATGATCCTCACGCCGCGTTCCCTTAAGTGAACTCCTAGAATCCCAAATGCGCCAAACTTTCCATTCACGTTTTTGTACTTTTTACATAAGTCCTTTATCCCCGTTCCTAGGTTTTTCTCGTCTTCCGGTGAATCTTTTTCATAAACCTTTTATAAAACCCTTGGACATTTTCAGACTTCGCATTTATTATGTATTTTTTTGCCCTCCATTCAGTTGCTGGTAGGTGAGGTGAGAATGAAATATTTCGTGAAATGCCCGAAGCATAGTGAAGATGAATTCCCGTGTACATTTGAATGCCGGGTAAACGGAAACCAGGTGACAAGAAATCCAACTGATGTCCTATGGTGAAAAAAGAAATCAGATATTCTCAAACACGACCCTCGTGACAGGTCTCCATTTCAATCCCCTACGCAAACACACAGACATATCGCGTACGTACGCAAGAAGGCACCGAGTCCAAGTCATCGTCGGACACGGCCATCAGGAGCCGGTGGTGGGGTTGCAGGGGAAGCGGAGAATGACGACAGATTCGCCCCAAAAGGGGGGCAAGTGAAGCATCGGCGTCGCCAGATAAGTCGACGGTGAATGAAAGCGGGCAATGGATTTCCGATGCACTCTTGGGACAGACTGAGGCGACTGCGGGAGGAGCAACAGGCTGGGGGAGGGGGTTTGGAGGGGGACGGAGAGGGGAAAGGGATGGGTGGGGCGAGGACGGAGTGGAAGCGAACTATTCACTTTTGATCGAAGGGGTACTCTGTTGGGGGGAGGCAATGGAGGTGGGTGTACCCTGGTCAAGAGTGGCTGGCCTCGCAGGGGTGCGGCGCAGGGGACGGCACGGAGTGAGAGCGAAGCATAAAGAAGGAGAAGGCGGCCTCATTCGAAGTTTTTAGGACACCACTTGGAATTGGAGACCAAATGTAAAGCAGCTTCCATTGGATAGAGGTTATGTTTAAAACCCTACGCAGGTAACTGTGGTCATAGTCATAGATGAAAATATATTATATCATAGATATTCAATGCAATGCAAATGATTGTCAACAAAAATATACACCCGAACCGGGAAACGAACCCCGAATTGCCCATCTGCCGAACGATTATGTTTCTCCTGAATGATAAAAGTTAAAAAAGTGCGGTTAAATTAAATGAAAACAGTTTAAGGGAAATATTGTAGGTGAATTAGGAAAAGGGTTTTATTTTTTAAAACTCGGACCCAATATGTCACGCAGCCTTAACCGTAATCCATAAATTTCCTCCTTGAAACTCTTCAGGTGTCAACGTTTGTCGTTAAAACTGGGGCGCGGTAAATACCAATGTAACTGTATAAATTACCCAACTGCTCTTCCGCAATTTCTAAGTACTTTATTTCCCAAATCTGAAGGTAGGCTTAATTATGCGTATTACCTCAGCTGGTAACATAAATGACAAAATGTATCTTTAAAGAGACCCTTATTTTTATGACATTTTACATTGCTTCCCCGGAAAAACGGTGCTCCTCTTTCAACAACCATTCGCAAAAAACGGACCGCGTAATGGTGTTCAAAAACAAATATCATTGGGAGAAAATATATGTAAGATAATAAATTTTATCAATTTGTCTCACCAATTTTTTAATATGAATAATCACTTTCGGGAAATTTTCAATATCAATTTCTATGGTCGATGACGAAATAAAAATTGGCCAAATAGGCAATTCTGTTGACGAAATAAAAATTGAAAGTAGTTAGTACCAATAGTGTCGGATGAATATGTCGTATTTTATTATTTTTTTAAAAATCTCATATACATCAGGGACCAATTGCTTGAATTTCAACTCCTTTTTACGCAAATATATGGGGTAAAGTATAATTTTATTTTTTTAATTCAATGAACGTTAACCCATTGCATACATTTACTACATTTGGCAAAAATTATTGTAGTAATACAGTGGCCCGTACATTATTCCGACAAGCCAAAGTTCCATGTTTTATTGCCCAATTGAAATTCTTTCAACGAAAATCCAGTCAGCATTTCATTTTCCATGGTATCGACCACGCCTGAGAGACTATTTCGTTCATGCTAAAAGCCTCGCCATATTATGAAATGAAGAATTTTACGAACATGATGGGTTATTTCGGAGTGGGATGCCTCGTCTAATCCTTAACTGATGACACACGAAAAGCAATGAGTAACATGCAGCTTCTCTAGCTGCACAGGCGTTTGAATTAAAATAAGCAGTTCTGAGTTGTGGAGAGCATTCGCTCATCAAGACAAGGGTCCACGGTTCAATCCTTGATTCGGATGACCCTTTTTTTAATCGCAGTTTTGCACTGCACATCTTCCACAGAGCATGAATCGCCCAATACCGCATCGTGGATTCCCAAGCCCCATTTCACGGTGCACGGGGTTCAATGTCGAGCGAGTGTAAAATTACAATCGCCGCCCCAATCAGAGACCGACCGCCAACCTCGTACCTCATCAACCCTGCCTACGTACCTCTATGATACCGCAAATCGTGGCCCTCACTTTAAACCATGGCTCTTATATTGTAGCTCCCTCTTTGAATGGGTGACGTCATTTTTTTCAAATCGTCATTTTTATCCGTTCGGAACCAAATGTATATGTTCCATGGACGGATAGAGAACTACCTTCCCACGTCGGTCGGCCGAATCCGTTCCCTAAAGGTAACTTACGCTGGTATCTTTTACCTTCCAGGGGAGATTTGTGGAGCTACGTGTATCTTCACTTACCAACTGTATCCTTACGCGAAAAAACAGAATTTTTTCAGGTGCTACGTTTCTGATGTTAGCCCCAAATGATAAGAGGTAACTGAAATAAATATTCCGAGGCCGAAGTAAATATCATTTGTATGCCATGAAAAAAATAAGAATTGCAGATCTCCTTGGCAGAAAAGAATTTATAGCAACGGAGAGATTATATTAAGATAGTTTTTCTTCAGTTTAGTCAGTTTTATTTCTACTTAGCATCAAAAAAGCACTCTAAAATGAAAGCGTCCCATGAGTCTAAAAAAATAAACATAGGGTAAAAAACCGATGCACATTATCCGATGTTGCAACCTTCGCCAAAGGTTAAAGTGGAGCCTTTTATCCTTTCGGAGGGTATTAAATCAGGACAAAGAATAGGAAAACGTGAATAAATGAAAAAAAGGGTTTACTCTAATGGCTGTTTGAGATCAAAATAGAAATTGGATAGCACTATATTTTTAGAGTGTAGAAAATTAAATACGTGGGTGGTCTGAAAAGTTTCCGACACAGAAAATTTCAGAAAAAATGTCTTGCATCTTTGTAAGCTCGGAAACTTTTCAGACCACCCCTGTAATTTATAAATTACGTTCTCTGTTTCTATTGGCTCATTTAAAACCCCGGAGAGGGGGCATTTCACTCCAAAGAAAATTTACTACGGCTTTCCAAACACAGGTGATGGTTCAACGTGTAGGCTGTATGTAGATTTATATGCTATTTCCTCATTCCCACTCTCTAGCTCTTTTATGGCGGGAATGACCTCGCTTGCCACGCTTCTCCGCAATCATCGCCGCTGCCACTGAAGGGCGGAGTATCCGGAACACGCCGCAACCCTCATTTCATTTGCACGGACTGCTCTCCCGACGAAACATATTCGTACGGATTTTTCCAATTTCCCTGGCATAGATTCAAAAAACCGAGATTCTCGCGACGTCTTCCGGGATAATCTAAGAGTTCAAAGCTTTCAGATAAAAATTCCGTTCGGAATCGCTATTCCTTATTCCATCGTCCTTTTTGCATGACAGGGAGAGAAAAAATATATGGTAATTAGAAACTGTTAGAACGAAGAAAAAACTCAATGTTTTTTTCCGATGCTCCTCTTCACTGTTGGAATTGCGCGCCTTTAAATTATTAAATCGTGATGTGGTACCGCTATGCCAATAATAAGTACTTCCTACGACTAAGAAACACATGAGTGATGATGATACTTAGAATGCTTGTGCTGAGTCATCGCAACGTAAAAAAAAACATCGCCATTTTGAATAACTCCAGTCAATGGTCCTTCAGGGAGACACCAATACGTTAATTTCCCTGTAGGAATCGGAAAGTATGGATTTGATAAAACGACGAGCACACTGTTTTCCAATCTAATAAAAGAGAAGACTACCGAAATACAACCTCTAAACCATGGTCCCGCATGAACCCCAAATATAAATATGTTAATGTTTCGCTTCGTCAGAAATAGTAATTTAATCATATAGTTAAATTTAAAATCGAATTTTTGTCCATATCGATAGAGTCGATTTAAGGGAAGTCAGTGCCAGTGGATGTACGGAATATAGAATATGGTGAGTGATGCTCCATAACTTTTAATTAAGGTCATTGTCATCCATCAGCAAAAAAGATGATGTTACAAAGTCGCAATTCCGTCGTTTACTCACATGATATGGCTGCTAAAGTGAAAACTAGTTTACCGAATTGCAGTTGTTAAATGGGTGCTATGAAAACAATCAGCATCGTGGGCGGCTAATTATCAATAAACCTTCCCCTAAGTCAGGAAGCAATAAAATAAATTATGGGCATGGAATACAGTATTAACTCCGTGCCTAATTTGAAATCAGGGCGATTTTTTCAAATTCTAGGGTAAGATACTGAAGACAAGATACTGAAAACACAACCACAGTGGGTCAATCGCAAATTCTCTGACGTACCTAAACCAATCGTTGGCTAAACGTCCAAAGAACAAAATAAAGGAAATTAAAGCAAGCGATTGCGACGAACGCAAAAATATGGCAGAGTGGGGAAAATGAAAATTAATTGTACTGATCGAATAAACAACTGGAATTTAAACTTTTCTTTCCAGGTATCAATATAATTTTTCATAAATCTATAAATTAATATGACGATATGACTTTAAATGACATATTGGGGGACGATGAATTGCTAATATGGAATAATGAATAAACAGCAAATTTCTTTATAGAGGACAAGCTATATTGAGATAGGATTAAATAATAGAATGAAATTAAATAATAGAAGATGAGTAAGTGGAATCATTATGACAAAAAGGTCCCCAAAGAAAGGAATTTCGACTGGATGGCCTCCAACATCGACGACCAATTACAGTAAGAATGCGTTATCTGTAACGGTATTTCCACATTCTAAATTTTGACTTAGGTCAACATTTTACCAAACTTTAGGCACCCTGCTCCGAGTAAATAATAACTCCGGATGTGCGTTAATATGAGCTCATATGAGTTCCAGAAAAGAGCCACGGTATTTTTCAAATCTGCGAAATCCTTCTCAGTACAGGAATTAAGATACTTATGATGAATTCAATAGGATGTCATTACATTACTATGGAACCATGATCATTCAACACCTCTTTCGATTCGTCCTTCTCTTTTTCTTGTTTATGCGAACTTTCAATCCGATTATGGGTTCAATGAATCCCTTTTTCTCTCAGTCTTCGTCAGCTCTTTACGATGCATCAAGATTCGAACTGACAGGTTATACTAAAGAAAAATCTCTCGAGCTCTAGCGGCTAATTTTTCGGTAAAGTATTTGATCTCCGCATACACTTTGTCCGTGAGATATCTCCAATCTGGGGTCATTCGAGAAGGGCGCGACGATCCACGGAGTCGAGAGAAATCGGTGCGCGGGTGTGGGCATAAGGAGCAACCCCCATCCGCCACTCAACTCGAACGCCACCCACATCTGCGCTTTGGCCATCCCTCCCTTCACCCTAGCAGGATTCCCTCCACCCAACATAGCCGGCCACTCCAACTCCACGGACTATATTCTCCTCCTAGGACCGAAAGTCCACTCATAGGAAAAAAAATCCATTGTTACGAAACTATTCAAGCGCAATATGGTTTTATATAAACCCTCACGATATTCCATTTATATGGAAATGAAGCCATTGCCCCAATTTTTTTATGTAATTTTTTTAGGTCAAGTAGCTAAAGTTGATCCCAAAGCACTTTCCTCATCATCAATTCTGAATTCAAAATTGAGAGTTGTGGGGACTGCGTAAGATAAATATTTATTAACGATATACCCTGCAAACGGAGTTAATATTTTTTAAAAAATCACATATTTACCATCATTAATAAAAGATGCCAACACAAATATCCAAGCGTTGTATTTTATACCAAGCAAATATTTGAGCAAACTTACAAGGTAAATGAAAATAGTTGAACAAAGCAACTTTGTCAGTGAGGACGAATAGCGAGGTTTGTGAAAATTTGTACAGAACGAGGTAGTAGTGTTACGACACTATTGAAAGAATTAGCATTGGAGCCACTAGTTGACCGTAGGTTGCAATGCAGGTTAAATTCACAACGTTCATTTGAGGCAGGTCACCCATCTGTGTTTAAGGCATATTACAGGCCCCGATTCACAATGGCTGATCACATTACGCACGTAAATTCTTGGAGTTTGATAGTAGAACGGATAGCTCTATAGTGAATTTTTTCCTCGCACCATTAGAGACCATATATATGACCACGGACTCGAAGGGGATATCAATGGACTCGAAGGGGAATCAGCATCAGTAGTGTATATATTTTGTCGATATCCTGCATGATCTTAAAATATACCCATCTTTTTAACATTCCTCCTGAATGATATGAATAAATCCTATAATTGAATAGTCTTGCATTCAAATACCTTCTTTCGCTTGATTTACTTTCTTTCAAAGGATGATCAAACTAATACTTTCTAGATGTAGCTGGATGTAGAATATCATCTACAATAAAACTCTTGTAAATTTGCAGTCAACCTTGAAGCTTTTACAAACGTTAAAATTTTAACGGTTGTTTTTTAAAAATTGGTATTTGCTTATTTTGACGTACTCCAAACGTCTTCGGACATTTTTAAGACTTTTGCTTCAAATTAACGATGAAGGAGGCATCCAATAATCGGCTAGAAGAGTAAAAGTACCAATTAAACCTTCGTGAGCATCGTATGAAACCTGAACGGCTTCGCAACACATCACGCTAAAGCCTCAATATGAAATCGTAGCAATAGTCATGATTAGATATATCTACACATATAACTAATATATATAAACATGATATAACTATGCTGTACTACAACTAATATATACGAGTAAATAACTAACTCACTTCCTTCTCTCCTTTCAGAAAGGCTGTTTGACCACCGAAAATTCGGAATGAGTATGAATTTCTTTTTTGTATTTTTCTGTGTTTTTGTTCGCTAGTGCTATCTTAGTGTACCTATAAATATATATATATGTATTATTTATATATATATATATAATTATTATATATATAATATTTATATATTTAAATATTATATATATAATTATTATACATATAATATTTATATATATATATAATTAAATACATACATATATTTACCTGCATAAACCAATCCGGGGGTAACAAGCCAATTCACTCTTCATGCAACCTTGAGGTTTTTGGCATGGATTCCTCAAGTTTAAAGAGAAAAAAAAGTGTGTATATTAAATCCATCATCTCTCAAGTAATTATGTATTTCATTCATTAAAGTACGATAATATTGAAAAATGCTACGCAGCAGGAGTTTACCATGGGATTCAATTTCGAATTCCCTACGGCTCTTGAGAATCTTGTCCTGGATGCAACCGAGGCAATGAACTTTGATGGCCCCTGGTGTGATTAGAACATAGAAATTCCACTGCATAGGCTCGGATCCGGAATAATCACAAATCCTGACTAGGTGGAGTAGGCACAAAACCTGTTTCACTAAAATTGCTTCCGGGTCTGTATCGAATGCTCCGAGTTAGTCGGAGGCGCATCAAGCAGCGGGCAAAGAAACACTGCGGTCGTGGAGATACCCAACCAAGGGGGGCACCAATGATCTTTGTTTTTTTCCCTTTCGTCTAGCATTGATTCACTAGAGAACAGCGTATGCCAGCCGATAGTGTATTTCATTTTGAAAGAAAATATATCTCCTACACCACCGTCAAAGATACATTCACAAAGGCGAAGGCGGCACAAAAACACTAAAGAGGGAAGAGATTACCAGTATCCTGTGTCCATATCTCATCTGTTTGTAAACACCGCAAATTCACGCCATTGACACATTACAGATTGTGATTCTTTGATAAAATATGCCGACATTTCATGGCATAAATATAATAATTTTTCAAAACATTATGTGGAAACATCAAGTTTTAAAGTTTAAATTCATTTCAAAGCTATTCGACTTGGTTTTTTAAAGACACAACTTCGTAATATTTCTATATTATATCATTATGAAGCAGTCAGATGAAAATGTTAAATTAGTGGATTATTGTCATATAACTTGTCATTCCACAATTTCAAATGACAATTAACTGAATTGACTTTTACTCAAAGGCATAAAAAAATTTGTGTAAACTGTTACTGCTGGAAAAAAACCCTCACGGCTTTCATGGATGTGGTCTTAATTTTCTAATGTTTCCCGCTGCAAATTCATATCCTATTTATTATTTTTTATTCGAGTCAGCCAAAAGCCGAAAATATTTCTTGAATGCTTTAAAAAATGCAAAATGCACGATAGATATCGAGGTCAAAAGGGTGACGGTAACACCTATTACGTGAAACTAATTAAAATTGAGCTATATGTCGGGCTGTACTAGAAAGGAAAAAAATGAACGTACGCCCTGTAAATGATCATGGTGAACTTTATTATACGCAAAAGTGCATGTATTTCGTTTCAGTAGGCTGTGAAGCAATCGGCAGAAGCGGTCAAGCGCCGCAAACAAGTAGCAAGGGGTTGGGGGATAAGTTTTCAAGGCTCTACGGTCATTTTTATCCACTCTCTATTACACTACCATATTCGAAATATGCTCCAAACGAACAATGGCTAAATGATGAGAGGTCAGGGATTAAGGAAAAAACAAAATTACAGTGGGAGAGACAACTTCGGCAAACACTCGTATTTTCTCCCACATAGATGCACCATGAAATAAACACCACACTGCCGTACTATCGATCCCCCGGTGTGCACTCCAATTTCCTTCCACGCAAAACACAAAAGAGCGCACACATTACGATTTACGAGTGTACTGCCTCCGGGAAATGAACTTGGGCTTCCAATGTGGCAGGATAATGCGCTCTCTTTCGGAGCGTTTCTGCAAACTTCAATGGAGGGGGACCTCTCAAATATTTCTTGGCCAAATGAAGCAATAGAGAAAAATATAACGCATACACTGTTCGCATTTAAAATTGAAATATAAAATCCATTTCTAAATCGAAAAATTGACTATGGCCGCTAATTGGGAGTAATTTTCGAAATACATTTTAAAATTGCAGGGTCGATCCGTGGCAAACAATGCCTCTCCAGTGAATGTGTAAATAAACAAACGAGCCATATTTTTCGGCACACCACTCACCGCACGAACATCCGTGAATATATGATGGAACAACAGAGGCCCACGAAAAGTATGGGAAGTGAGCAGTTTCCAACGGCATACACCATTGTGTATTTCTGGGGAACTTTGTTCCAATATTCAGGCTACACTACCGACGGTATCACTGTCACTCAAGCACAGGTACATGCATATAGTCAGAGAGGACCAAGAAGAGCGAGTTCATATAGATCAATCGAAATACCATAGAGTGCGTGTATGCATGATATATTTATATACATAATACATATATATATATATATGTGTTTCTATATAAACACACAAACACACGGATACAAAATATTCAACACACAGAAACCTAAAGGAAGGACACTCACAGTATGTATTGACGTTTCGACGGCCCGGCCGTCATCATCAGATTCTGGTTATTAGAATCAGAATCTGACCTGACGAAGGCCTCGGAGTAGACCGAAAGCTCAAATAATCTACAATGTGAGTGCTCTTTTACGTGTTATCTGTTTTATTCTGTGTTCTACTGTGCCGTCCAAAAGTTATATTGCTCTCGTGAGTACTTCCGCATCATAAAAATATATATATATATTTATTAGTTGCAAGCATTGTTGAGTGAATTGGAGGTTCAGTGCGATAAATATGGAATGAGAATCAATATTAATAAAACAAAGGTTATGCGATTTTCCAGAAAGAAAAAGGCTAAGCTAAATCTTAAAATAGGCGGGGAAAAAATAGAGCAGGTAGAACAGTTTACATATCTCGGAAGTGTTTTGGACCAATACGGTCAAAGTGGTAGGGACGTAAGGGGAAGAATTGCGCTAGGCAAGGAGGCTTTCTCAAGGAGGAGGGAGTTGATGACGGGGACGTTGAGTAGGGATGTTAAGACAAGACTCGTAAAAACTCTGATATGGAGCGTAGCTATGTACGGCGCGGAAACGTGGTCGCTGAAGCAGGAGGATAGACGTAGATTGGAGGCTTTTGAAATGTGGGTGTGGAGAAGAACGGAGAAGGTGAAATGGACCGAAAGGAAAACAAATGAGGAAATACTAGAAATGGTGGGGGAGGAGAGGGGTTTGTTGAGAGAAATCCTATGGAGGCAGGAAAATGGATGAAAGGCGTATTGAGCGGTAGTGGAATGTTGAAGAGGGTAATAGAGGGGAGAATGTTGGGTAAGCGAGGTAAGGGTAGGAACAGGATAGGGATGTTGGACGGGATGAAGGGAGGAAAGAAGTACACCGAGATGAAGAGGGACCTCATATAGATTAGTTTGCTAGGTGGGGAGTCACAAAATGTTTATTTGATAGTTATGTCCATCCAAAAACCTACCTTAACCGGTAGATTACCTAATAATATATATATTTATATATATTTCATATTTTAAAATATGGGTCGCGGTGGTCCAGTGGGTAGATCGTTGGACTACTGACCGGAGGGTCCCGGGTTCGATCCCCGGGCAAGGCACTCTGGGCACCTGCAGCTTCACCCAAGCTAGTTGATTTTTCGGGTACCAGATCTTCCTGGGAAACCATAACCGGCACAGGGAAAGGAACTGGCCCCCCTACCCTGATGTGTGAATATTCGCACGCCGTCGGGCTTGGTACATGGGTGAGCTCAACCATCACCTATTAAACCGACCTGCGGGTTGAATATTGTGTTCATGGTTTTTTATACAGATATACATTGGCCATTGTTGTAGATATCGATGACTTGGCTTGTGAAACACGAGGACGGACACAAAATGGAAATTATCTTCATCGGAGAGAGGACCACTTCATAGAGAGGAATTCTCATTATTTCCTTACCCTTAAAACGTTACATTGGCATTCCAATCTCGACGGCATTCTCTACTCGGTAAAGTAAAAAATTCGGTCCAAAAATAAAAATTTCTGAATCGAATGTTTATTATAACAAACATTCATGCGTTTCAATTTCAATCATCAATCATTTTAACAAATAGCCTTTTGAAATTAAAAGATTCTTATTCTTAAATAATACAGCACACTTTTCTGTTGCCATTCGCAAGCATTAACCAAGTTATAAAATGAATGGATTTCTTGGAGAATAGTTACTAATATAGTTTACAATATGCATTTCTATTAGTGTAGTACTCGTGTTCAAGATTATTACGAACAGTAGTCACGTACGATACATGCTTTGTAGAAACAATCCAATACGAAAACTGTTCCCAAAGGTGGAGCATAGACCAAGTGCACAGGAAACATTTCATGCAGCAACACAACGGGATGCATTCCAACGTATAATTAACCGCAGTGAATATTCGTGTAGGGACAGAATGGGGAAATTAAAAGCAAAGGTCAATTACAGCAGCGGGGATTCAAATTCCTAGTCACTCATGTTAGAGGTTAATGAAAGGCAGAAGTACTTGAAATAACTCGCCAATCCGATCAAAGTGGGCGAGTCATTTCAAGTACTGATGCGAAAGAGTTCCATTTTTTCCAAAGATGGCGAATAGTACATTGTTCTTTTCGACAGGCGGAAAAGGGAAAATTGATAAAAATCAATTAATTACAGCTCAAGGTAAAAATAACATCATCTCAACAATGTTGAAGGATATTCAGAAATCGTTTGAACAAGTGATGATTACTATGGAGCCGACGGAGATGATGATTCTTTAATACACCAACAGCGAGAGTATTTCTATAACACGAATGAGTTCATGATCACAATACCCCACCTTGAATTAACATTTCAGCTGAAGTAACCCTATTGCTTCTCGGAACTGAGTCCTTTAGGTTAACATAACCACAAAGACGAACACTACGCAGTAGAATGTGTTCTATATGTATTAAAGATAAATATTTAAAATTAACCAAATTTTCAGAAAATTTTCATTTTCAGATCAGGCCTACACAAAACAAAAGCATGGGGGCCACGCACACACGCATTCAGAGGCAACTGCTTGAGGTATCCCATAAGCGACCGCCAAATACGTAGGTAATTCTTTCCTTCGACTATCACCGTTCTCAGTATTTTCTCAGCAGTTATTAATTAACTCGATTATTAAAGAAGGCTCAGTGGATCAGACTCGGCAACAAGGACAAAAGGGACAGATTGAAAACAAATACGACGGAATGCAAAAAGCGCGGACCGGAGCCTTCTAGCTTCCTTCTTGTGTCATCCTCTCTCGCTCCACATGATGCGGCGGAATGACAATTTGGCGCTCTAAGGCGTCATGAATCCAGTGCGCAGACTGCAAATGAGACGGCAAGAGTGATCGTCGAATGGCAACCATCGGCAAGAGCAATTGCGTCGTCCCTCGCGCCCCATTCGGTAGGGATATCTAAAACCAGTAATTGCTCGGAGTAATATGTACTTGGCACAGAGTCTAAGACTAAGAGCCTAGTCCACACAAGATGGAGAGGGAATGCAGTATGCACGGAGAGTGTAGGATAGACAATGCCTCGAATGATACGGAATTAAAACCATTCGAGCACTTTGGGAAATATATACTGATGGCAAGTGTGGAGGGCGCGCTTTTCTCATTCGGGGCCGCACACCGACAGAACAATGCCACGACTTCAATCGAAGTCTGGAGCTTTGAACTTCCCCGTGTGGAAGTCCCACCGCACAAAGGACGGGTGGTGACTCCCCAAAAGGGATATTTTTTTCTACGAATGCTTGCGGATATTTCCATGGCCGCTTCCGTAAGTCACAACTGAATTTATGATGCCCGTTTCACCGTAAATCAAATTTTAATAATTTAAAAGAACTTGAAACATGTCCAGAATATTTCCTCATAAATTCAGAAATTCCAAAGACGCAAAGTCATGAATAATAATTTCTGAAAAATTTTCTCGGCTTCTCAACTTCGGCTAGAGGCGTGGAACAATTCGTCGTTCTTTTTATTTCAAGGAGAATATTGAGGCTCTTTTTTATTACGCATAATATGATTCCGCGGCCTGGTTAAGTTTTAAATGATCGTCTACTGACCAAAAAGCCCCGGTTTCGACCTCGCGTTCGATCTCACAACACGCCCACAACTACACTTTAAGGCAGGGAAATATTTCAGATACGTAACCTTTTTGTAAAACTGTATGAGGCACATGCAAATAATATGACCTCCAAGCAAGGGCAAAACCAGAAACGTGGAAATCACACACCGTGGATGGCTTTACTCTCATGCATTAACCACTCCGCAGGCCAATAGCGGGGGTTTCTAAATATAATATAAGATAATGAAATTAAATAATACACCGACTACTAAAACGTTATCATGCAATATCACCAGACAAACATCTTCTCTTGGTTGTGAGGTAATCCATGTTAATAACAAATGACATCGAAATAATCGAATCATTATAATTATGCAGTTTTAAAACAGAGGAGGGGGTTTAATTATACCCGTAATAAAATGTGGGTAGCCAGTACGTTTATGACACGGAAACGTTAATTGTAATTATATCTCTCTGTTGTAACCTATTCAACAATTTGGAAAAAGAGGAAAATTTGCCCAAATTCATTTTATGAATCTAATATATGTGTCAATTTTGTAAAAATGGGTACAAAATTAAAGCATTTTGATCGAATAAAGATAGTAATAATTGAGTGTGAAAACTACAAATTCAATACTAGGGAAAAATTCATAATTTAATATCACCAGTTTAAATTAAAAAAACCAATACTGCACGATGTAAAGAGTAGCGTATTTTAGGAAGGTAATGAGAACAAAACTTATGTATGTGCATTGTACCTTCCAGACGGTTATCGGGGTCTATGTATCATTCTTTATCCCTATTTTGGTGCTTACGGTGAACCACACATCTGGTCCCCCTCGAGGTCTACCTATGGCCAAACGAACCACCACGGCAGTTCATAAAACATCCACTCCCCGAGACGAGACCCCAACACGGGTCCTTTGGCCGATAGGGCCGCTCCTCATCAAACTAACTCGCCCAGGATATGTTGAAGTGGTTGGGCGACTTGGGTTCACGCTAATAGCCGGAGCTTAACGGCGACGTCAATCAATCAGTCAAAGTTAATCTACCAATTAAGAGTAGATCCTGTCTATCTATTAAAGCGATTAAGGGTACCTTAAGGACGGTCCCCAACTACTATTACAATGTACTAGGTTATGGGCTTCCTCTCGTTTTAAACGCAGCACTGTCACATAGTACAAAGTTCTTATATAGTACTTTAAATAAAATATCCATTAGCAAAGGGAGATTCGAGCGAATTATTTAATAATTATTACCTAAAATAAGCATAGTAGTAATATAGAAGGCAGAAGTAAAAAAATTTAACAATTTTAACCAATTATTAAAAAATTTCCATGGTAAACTATTTGTGCAACTAGAGTGGATTGGGACATTTTTAATGCAAAAACAAGGACACCGCAATGAATTGCCAAAAATATTTACTCCAATTTTCTATTTTATTTTACAATTACAAAATATAAAATTTAGAAAAATAATAAAGGATTAAACACGCGATTTGTTCAAATTAGTAGCGTTCGAAGTATAACTTTGAACAATTCAACTGGAGGATTCAGCCTCTTAATCGAAAAGAGGACACAAAGCAAAATTTCAATCAGTAGAGCAACGAAGATTAAGGGATGTTAATTATCTACGCTACTTTCGTTATGTATTCCGCTTAAATGTTTTCGTAACTTTGATTGAAACATCCCCTGAGACTTTTTTCTGCCACCTTATGCGAAAGAATGCGGAGAATTTGGAGTAAAACCGATTCACCCCATTAATGACAAGGGAGAGTGATTACATCTAATTTACATGAATATCGTATACGAAGGGTGGTTTCATTACACTTTTTCAATCCGGAAAAGACAAAGATATTCATAGTAGTAGTTTTTATGGGAGACGACCGACAGCTAAGGTCGTTTGGGATTAATGGGAAGGGAAGGGTGGAGAGAAACTCCATCATCTCGGGTGTAATCCTTGGTTTCATTGTCATTTTCCTATTTAAACTTTCTATAGATACCGTTTGCGGTTTGCTAATGCATCACCATTAGCCTACTCTTGTCGAAAAGCGCCAAGGGGTCCGAAGTTTCACATCCCATCCGATGGGCATCGTACTCACTCAAAATGCTCTCCACAAAGCACCTCAAGTAGGGATCGGAATACCACTGAAAAATATCTGTTGTCTCCAGGATTTGAACGGGCCCTCTCGGCCTGTACATTAGCTACCGCACCATCCTGATCCCCGGGTGCATTGTTTCGACAATACAATTGGTGTTGGGTTTCCCTCATCTTAAGCAATGGAGTTACCATCTACTAACGATTTGCCGGCACGAATAGTTTTGCGATAGCATATTAAGTTAAACCTTCATTCTAAAACAATTCCGTGATAAAAGACATTGAATCATCACAATTTTCTCAATTTAGATGGAAAAGCGACCCAATTCCAAGAAAGAAGAATTTCAAGAAAAGAGCGGATGGATCTGGTTGATGCTCTCTCCAGATAGACTCAAATTTCCATAGAAAATATCTCAAAATTTCCCAAGATATTCCTACACAAACATTCTAATGCATCGAAGATATTATGATACTACAAAAAATCTGAAGGATCGGGATGGTTCGGTGGCTAAAGAATTGGCTTCCCACCCAGAAGATCCGGATTCGAATCCTGAACACGGCTGATCATTTCCAGTGGTATCCTTATCTCTACTTGCGGTGTTATGTGGAAAGCGCTATGAGTGAGTAAGCTATCCCTCGGATGGAACGTTAAACTGCCGACCCCATGGCGTCTTTCGTTAAAAGTAGGCAAATGCCAACACCGGGTTTCCTTACACCCTTCCTCCTTTCGCATACATCCCTAATGGCGCAAATCACCTCAACTGTCGATCGCCTTCCCTAATAACTAATACTAATACTACAGCTTGCACAAAAAGCTGCCATAGAAAAGAATTTAACTGAGGCTATTATCAGCCTAAAATTATTTAACTTTCTTTTAAAAAAGTTGGAAAATTAGCTCATTTGCAGCCAAAAAGGTTGGTGCGATTTTAACTTCTGTTCAATTAAATCTATCCTGCCAATTATTATCCTTCATTGCATTTTCATATTTTTTTATAATTACCAATTTATTTAATCTTTGTAGGTGCCCGTCCGTGGGAAAGGGGAGCCAGCAGCAGAAATATAATTTAGAAACATTAATCAAAGCAATAAGTAAGGAGAATTAGCAGGCTGTAGAGAAAATTATAAATGAGGGATGGGAGACGGTTAAAATTGAAGAGAAATGGGAATATAACAAAAAGGCATATTTAAGAGCACAAACGGTAACTATAGAAAGAGTCGATAGTAAAATGACAATAAAACCATGAATTTCACACGAAATGATAAGAAATAGACGAGAGATAGACGAGATGAGAAAATTGAAGGATTTAAACACATAATTCAGGTAGTAGAAAGGACTACTTTCGTACGATTCTCGAGCATTGAATTCAATGACAAACTGAGGTGGGAAGCTTATAGGGTGACGGAAGGACAATAAGGGAAGCTAATAGGACGTGGTGGAAGACGCAATGAGAGGATATGGAAAGTTTATCAAGAATAGCTCAAATTTGTACGCTGTAGAGGAAAGTAAAATCATTGTCAGAGTTACCCTAAAAAAGGTAAAATTAAGGAGGTAAATAGGTATGGCAAGAACTGAATATATAATGTAAATGAATATCAGCGGATAATTATTAAAATCGGGTTTGCGGATGGTCAAACTTTAGAGTGCTAGTAAGCAGAGGAGTTGTACCATTTCTGAGTGAGTAGGAAAGTCGTTCGATAGGTATAAGATGAGAGTCAATGTAAACAAAAGAAATGTGCTGTTTTCGAGCAAGAGGAGCGCCAATTTAAATATAAAAATTAGAGTTCATTAAAGAATGCAGGCGAAACAGTTTCCCGGTATCTTGGCTGATTGGGCCGAAAGGGTCCAAGTAATAGAGACATAAGCAAAGGAATTGTGTTAAACAAGTTGACTTTCACAAGGAGGGACGCATGTTGGATGGAATGAAGGAGGATGGAAAGTAGCGGTAAAGTCGAAGGATTTATTGTAGCGGAGAACGCCAGTTAGTGTTCTGTTAGGATAGGCACATCATTGTATCCTAGTACCGTTGTATAGTTTGTTAATATCCAAAACTAAGCTTGAATAATAGAATATCAACAAAAATGCACCACTACTTTTTCCCCTTCCATGAATAACCACCACTACTCCACTAAAGCTCCCGCCTTCCTTACTTATCCCATCCCTCCCATCCCATTCAAGCTTTATCCCACGATCAATCCTTTGATAACTGCCGGTCTTTTTCAATGATAGAAAACATTCCTGAATCCGCAAGCAGCTTAGAGGGGAGGGTAAGCTTGATAGTGTATATCTGGGTACTTAAATCATTCAAACCTCCCAGGTTAAACTTTGGCCACGGCACGGCTGCTATCATAGCGGTCTTGCCGTCGAAACGCCAACTACAAACGTGCCATATATATATACATGACGTAGAAGAAGATAGCTTAGGTCCAGGCATACTCGACGATGAAATAGAAAGGGCATTAAAGGAGATGAAAGCAAATAAGGCAGTGGGGGTGGACAATATTTCTGTAGAAATGTTGAAATGGTTAGGGAAAGGTGGGAAGAAGGCCATATATGGACTGATTCGTAGTATCTATGAGGAAGGAATCTGGCCGGAAGATTTTGTGAGATCGGTGTTAGTTCCTATTCCAAAAAAGGCAAAGTCTTCGTCATGTGAGGATTACAGAACAATAAGTTTGATATCCCACGCAGATAAAGTTATTCTCAGGATCATCAACAAAAGGATAGAGAGTAAGGCGAATGATTACTTAGGGGATGATCAGTTTGGGTTCAGGAAAGGAAGAGGTACGCGTGATGCCATTGCAGTAATGAGATCACTAGTCGAGAGGAATATAGAATACAATCACGACGTTTTTGCCTGTTTTGTAGATTTCGAAAAAGCGTTTGATAGAGTGATTTGGGAAAAATTAATGCGTGTATTGCAGAAAATAGGAATGGATTGGAGGGACAGGAGACTGATCCGCAACCTGTACATGTCTCAGACTGCTCAGGTGCGAGTGGGGAACGGAAAGTCCGGATGGGCAGTGTTAGGAAGAGGTGTAAGGCAGGGTTGCCCATTGTCACCGGTACTGTTCAACGTATATGTAGAGGAAATGATTAAAGAGGCATGGGAAGCACTGGAGGTAGGAATGAAAGTCGGAGGGGAATTCGTAAAATCGGTTAGGTTTGCTGATGACCAAGCATTAGTTGCTCAGTCAGCCAAGGGGTTGCAAGCATTGTTGAGTGAATTGGAGGTTCAGTGCGATAAATATGGAATGAGAATCAATATTAATAAAACAAAGGTTATGCGATTTTCCAGAAAGAAAAAGGCTAAGCTAAGTATTAAAATAGGCGGGGAAAAAATAGAGCAGGTAGAACAGTTTACACATCTCGGAAGTGTTTTGGACCAATACGGTCAAAGCGGTAGGGACGTAAGGAGAAGAATTGCGCTAGGCAAGGAGGCTTTCTCAAGGAGGAGGGAGTTGATGACGGGGACGTTGAGTAGGGATGTTAAGACAAGACTCGTAAAAACTCTGATATGGTATGCGTAGCTATGTACGGCGCGGAAACGTGGTCGCTGAAGCAGGAGGATAGACGTAGATTGGAGGCTTTTGAAATGTGGGTGTGGAGAAGAACGGAGAAGGTGAAATGGACCGAAAGGAAAACAAATGAGGAAATACTAGAACAGGGTGGGGGAGGAGAGGGGTTTGTTGAGAGAAATCCTATGGAGGCAGGAAAAATGGATGAAAGGCGTATTGAGCGGTAGTGGAATGTTGAAGAGGGTAATAGAGGGGAGAATGTTGGGTAAGCGAGGTAAGGGTAGGAACAGGACAGGGATGTTGGACGGGATGAAGGGAGGAAAGAAGTTCACCGAGATGAAGAGGGACCTCATATAGATTAGTTTGCTAGGTGGGGAGTCACAAAATGTTTATTTGATAGTTGTGTCCATCCAAAAACCTACCTTAACCGGTAGATTACCTAATAATATATATATTTATATATATTTCATATTTTAAAATATGGGTGGCGGTGTTCCAGTGGGTAGAGCGTTGGACTGCTGACCAGAGGGTCCCGGGTTCGATTCCCGGGCAAGGCACTTTTGGCACCTGCAGCTCCACTAGCTGTTGATTTTTCGGGTACCAGATCTTCCTGGGAAACCATAACCTTAGCACGGGGAAAGGAACTGGCCCCCCTACCCTGATGTGTGAATATTCACACGCCGTCAGGCTTGGTACATGGGTGAGCTCTACCATCACCTACTAAACCGACCTTCGAGTTGATTACTGTGTTTATGGCAATACTTTATATATATATAAAGTATTGGAAATATGGCAATACTTTATATATATATAAAGTATTGCCATTTTAAGCATTCGTAAAACCCCGAAAGAGCAGCGTGCAAACACTTTTGCCATAGCTGAGCTAGGCTGAGCCGGCGCTTGCATTTCTCGAAATGCTAATCCTATTAAGAACATGGATTCACCTTAAACAAATATTGGCCAGGTGACTTATCTAAGCGACTCCCTCTCTCTCTCGCCTTAGCGTTTCTGCACAACTGCGGAAGGGCCCACTTAGGAGGAAATAGGCCTTCACTGCCTTGTCTTTGTTGCACATCGGTTTACTACCTCTAACATGGGAATCTTTTGACCGGCTTTAACCACTTCAATCCGATTCACTTATGACACGAAAACACCTTCTCATTCCAACTCTTCCCCTCATCCATCTCTATTTCTCCTTCCACTCCTCCGCCAAGGAGCACTAACTTTACTAAATAAGTCTAGCATGCCTCAAAAGACAAATCGAGGGTGACAACAAACTTCACTTTTGCTAATGGTTGCACATGGAGCGACTCAAATCCCAGGGATGAGAGCTTTCCATTTCTGCGAGACCGCCTCGACTGATTGCTGTTTAAAGCCGGCTCAGTGAAAGACACAAGCGCCGAAGGGAAGGAGTAGGAGGGAGGGAGGGCGAAAGAGGGATGGAGGAGAAGCGAGGGACGAGGGGGAGGAGTTCCCGCAAAGGAATGCTCTCTGCTCCCGAGGCGAGAACGAACGTCCGATGGGAGGGTGCGCGGCGAAGTGGATGGAGCGGCGGCGGAAGGAGGCGGCGCCCGCGATAGGGAGCCCGACCAGTGGAGCGCCTTCGCCCCGGGAACACCGCTTTGAGCAAATACTCCCGCACACCGCCTCCTCACTCCGATAACGCGCGTCGTTAGCTCGACGACCGCACGCCCGCGCACGCAAGGACACGGGAGGCGTAATTCCAACCGCCCCGAGAGCGGATGTTCGCTAGCTCCTCTCCATTCCCCGTGTCAAAAAACATCCGCACCAAACCTACGCAGGGAACGGAAGCACCTGCGTGTAATACGACGGCGCACCAGGCGAGTGCAAATTGACATGGTGCGTTTGTTCCCCAGTTACAAGAAAACATGCAGAAAAAGACTCGTTTTGCAACTCAAGAGACGAAAACCGATTTAAGTGTTAGGTAACATTTGTTTAAAGATAAGCTAGCATAAGACATGATCATGATCGTATTCAAGAGAAACTTTCCTTTCACCCAATGGTAATTATCGTCATCTTAAACATATTCCTAATGCTTGCTTCCATTTGTTTGGCACGAGAACAAAGCCACGGTTTCGTTTACAACGATTGACTGCTCTTCTAATCCAACCCAACAACTGAGTTTATATTCATTTGTTACCACGCTGACGCAAGAAATAAATAGGCACAGTTAGAATGAACCCTATTCAATATCAATCTTGTGTTGTTTTCTTTTAATTGGAACTAATCATAAAACCGCCAAGTTTTGGCTTTAACGTCGGATTATTAACATGAAATAACCAAGTAATTAAAAACACCAGAGAATTATGCGGAGGAAAACTCACCCACACTGGAATCGAACCCATAAGCGCTCAATTAGTAGACGTGGACCGAGCCCGACTAATTTCAAGCTTCATCGGTCTCCAAAATTACAAGAATTGCAAGAATTGTGTCAGTCCTTGGAACTCCTCATCCAAGATGACTAAAGATAGATTATTACTGCTGTATAAGTAAATTCTGTACGCAGAACCTAGAGAGTTAAACACTGAAGTTGAAAAAATGCACCAACTAGAAATCCAACTCTTTGTAGACCAGTTATTTTTCCTTAAAAGATCTACTTAAAATCTTGGAGTGAGGGTGATTTTATAAAATGCATTCTCAGGAAATATAGATCATTTTATAGGAAACGACTCTGTTAAAAATTTATACGCGTCCAATTATGCATTTGAATATTTTATTCGAATTCTACCCTTAAGGTTAAAAGAGCATCAATAAGGCTTTTTCAAACTTACCACAAACCAAAACGGGAGCCAATACTTGAGAGTATATTTTTAAAAACTAGGGCAGCGTGGCCACGAATTCCCTGGATTCCAATTCCCAACTTCTTCCCAATTTCTCTCGACTTTGCCCTCCAACTCTGTCGGCTTATAACGGCCTTCAGAATGATAGATATTTCAATCAATATGAAGTATTAGGCGTCGCTGGAAACCGGGTACAGCGTTTTGGTAACATTTTCTTCAGCACGTAAGTTGAAAGACTAAATCCCTTCATTTAAAACTACTTTATCAAAACCACTCAAAGGATGAAGGTACAGGAGATCATGCCCACAGGAGTGAATTTTGCCCATTTATTGACAGTGTTTATCCCAGAAATGTGTCAACATAGTAAGTAAAAAAAAATTGAATTAAACAAAAGAGGGCCACATCGTACAGAGAGCGAGTAGGTTTTTCCATGTAAATGGAATAATGAATTCAACAGAGAATATATTCTATTAACAGACATCAGAATAGACCTGAATAACTAAAATTATGTTTACAGCAGTATTTTGTTTGAACCACAGGAAAAATTTAAGATATTATAAAATTCAAACGGTACTCATCCATATTTATCCGACAAATATTACAAATTTTGGTGATTGCATCCTTAATACTGTTTTTCTCCTATGTCTAAGGCAAAAAACTAACCTAATATATGACGCAAAATGATACAGGTATTAGAGAATTCTATAGGAAATCATCTATCAGTCAATATAATCTATAACTTTGTTTTACTTCTACGCATGCACACGATTATTTATTAATATCTATACTGGCTCAGTTTTTAATATCCTGAATCTTATTCATGACCCTATGTACATGCACTACTTTCTTATAAATCTGGCATTTATCGCTACTCGATCCCTACCTACTTGGGGAGCCTTGTGGAGAGCACTTCAGGTGGAGCACACCATTCGTCCGATGTGACGTTAAACTGTGGACCCCTTGCTGATTTTCGTAAATAGTAGACCGATACCGACGCCGAGTTATTTCCACTCTTCCTCCACTCCCTGGACGTACTACCCCTACCAAATTACCCATCTATCCCTAATGATGCAAATGACCTCAGCTGTCGGTCGCATCGCCTAATGGCTGCCAACAACTTATCCATATTTTCACAACCATGTCTTGGATTATAGCAATGAATGAATTCGCGCCGTTTTATTAACTAAATTAGTTCACCCATGAAATTAATAATATACAATAATAGCGTTCAGCTTTTTGCATATGATCTCATTTGTTATTTCAGTGAATTACTTTTTTATGAGAAGTGTCATGATATAGTTCTAACAGGAAAGGAAAATCGAATCAGTGAAATACTACAGGAAAATATAAAACAATATAGAGTTCCTTCGGTGTTTATTCATGCCTACTCATCAGATAAGATGTAAATCACTAATGAGTAAGATTTTCACCAATGAGAAATCATAATCTGCGCGAATAACTAATCCCATTTCTCCCTTTCACGTCGGTCGTGATGCCTCGCACTGATTACAGAGATGGAATCAGGGTGTAGTATGTGGACTTTAGTTTAGCCACTCGATATATTAGTGATCTCAAATAAACTTTTCTATGTTGTAGTGTAGTTGTGATCCCAAAAATCCTAATGTGGGATGTAAAAGTTATTACAATAGAGAGATTATGAACATAATTGTTAACCTTTCTCAGTGTTCTCCTTCCTCGCCAGGAAAACACGTGCAGTGGAGGCACGCGTCACTACAAGCCACCAGATAAATCTTATACGAGTCTTATACGATAAATCTTAATCTCGTGCGTTCAAATAATGGCCGGAAAGGATTCATGACTCATCTCACCAGCTTCTTGAAAATTCTGATTTTGCTAGAAAACTTTTTCTGATGCGCGTGAGAAATTGAAGCGATTTCTTTGCTGGGTACATTAAATCTGCAAATGCATTTCCGCTCATACATTTAATGACTTGAAATAAAGTGGCAGTCAATTCACTTCGTCCAAATTCCATACCACGTATCTGCTTTATGACAAGTGGCAGTTGGATTTCCATAGAGAAGAATGTGGTAGTTTTTCTTCGATATTTTCCGTGTAAAAACCGAGATATATTTCATAGAGTTCCAGAGATTTTTTAATGCCGAAATTCCATACAACTATGCATAACTTCGTTACCATTTCCTCTCTCTTTCCTTTCGCCTGCGCCTCATACCTCAGCCTAACCGCATCCTAATACTTACTTACATATTTACTACAAATATGAGTAAAATTTCTCAGATAAACTGAAGTCCAATTTGGTCCGATGAGGGGCCCGGTAGAGCTTTCCACAAATATTTTTGCATTCTGTTGATCAGAAATTTTATTAAATGTCGCGATAACGCTACAGAACGGTTCGTAGAAGCTAGCGCTGAAACTTAAATCCACGCATCCTATACTCTGCTCTCCATTTTTGGCAATGAGAATTTTTGCATACACTCCACGTTATTCCATAGGAATTTTGCCCAACCAAAGTGTCTTCGATCGCACTAGAGCGTAAATATTTATCTACCTGAACAAACTGAACACCAATGCATGCACTCTTTGGCTCACGTGTTTGCATAGAATTTTTCTGACTCCTTCTAAAATGGAATGAATTCCTCTTTGCCAGACGGCTATTGCGACCTAGCGAGCTTGACACGGTGGAATGGGGAAAGCTGCGGAAAGCGGTTTTTTTTTTAAAAACAGATGGGGATGTAAAATAAATGTTCTGCACCCAACGCAAACATGATTATCTGAATCAATAACTTTTGTACGACTCTCTTCATTATGCATCTTGTATTCTCCACCATCGCATAACATTCTTTGATCATGGATATCGTCAGATTTGAATCTGAATGAACCATATGAGGAATAATAGAAGGGAAAGAGAGAGTAAGATATTGCAGTACCTACCTTACAGAATAAAGGGAGGGAAGGCTGGGCGCAAGCGGCGGCGCAAATCTATTTCGATCAATGAGATTAAAAGATTAAGAGATCAAAAAGGATCATCGCCAGCGAAAAAGGCCACCCAAAAAATTTTAATGAATAAAATTCAGCCCTAAAGAATATTAAAAATTTGTTATTTTGTATAAGCCCCGTCATGGATTCATATTTATTTCTGGGGAGTTGAAAAGGCTGGTGACGGAAGATGAGTTGAAATATAAAATAAAAAATATTTAAAAATTTCAAGCACTAATACGACCGCACAATTCATCTCTGTTCAACAAAATGAAATTCTCTGAGATAATAATAATTTATAAAAAATAACATGACAAAAATAAAACTTATTGAGGAGAAAAAAACACTAGACTAGTTTTTCAAAGGCTTCATTCGAAAGTTGGAGTAGCCGGAACATAACTTGGGAAAAGTGA
Organism: Hetaerina titia; assembly: GCA_037158775.1. NCBI lineage: Eukaryota > Metazoa > Arthropoda > Insecta > Odonata > Calopterygidae > Hetaerina > Hetaerina titia. The sequence continues at coordinate 29,289,211 of CM073779.1, read as the reverse complement.
CGAGTTTTAGCAAACTGTCAAACAATTAATTGCAACCCGTGGATACCACTTCTTTTAAGGTTCGATTATACATTAGCATAATTCTAGAAAGTTCCTGAATTTCCTAACTAGTCTTAACGAATTTGGTATTTATTTTTCGGAATGCATGTACTAATAAGGCTTTCCGCAGGCAAACAATTTCGCTTTGGTTGCGGAGTGGCGAGTGTTTCCCTAAAATATATGAGTAATAGAACTCTTCTTAGCAATCGTGCTCCCTCTCAGTTCGTTCATTTCACAATTTACGCTCTTGCAACTGAATGAACTATCTGCGCACGCTGCCACATATATTTCATGCTCCTTACACAATAGCCCGAAGTGCAACTCAATATTTTCAACACAGAGATCTACGGACAGCCAAAAATATCTAGGTTTCCATCCTAATCTGTACAAAACCTCACAAGAAAACTGCCATGACAATTTAGCAAATCTCTCAAGTCGAAAGTTAAATAGATTAAACTTTAAATACAATCCTTAACGTAACTTTACTTTGCACTTTAAAACTCATAAATAAATGCCGTACTCTTCAGCGGCGGCAAAATAAAATTGCAGAGGTCACTCGAGTGTGGAATTTGAGCAGACTCAATGTGGTCACGCCTTTCCCCTCCACACCTACCACAGGTATCTCTGCAGTCTATTATGGCTTCGATTTTTTAAGGCGCTTGCAGCGCATTGTCTCGCGGTAGACAAAAACTGATATAAAAATAGAAAAATTCATTCTCATCGTTAATTTAAGGATCGCAGATATTTTTTCAGATTATTTTAAATTCGCATCTCTTAATTTTTTTTCACAAGCTTCAATGATTCCTGACTTTTCCCCATTTAAGGATTTTCTCGACCGAGGATCCAAAATACACACAACGTAAAGTGTGCCAGGTGGAAATTCGCGCAACCTGAACCCGGCATAAATATTTACATTGAGATACTGCTAAAAAGAAGCTCCACTGCATAAAATTACCGTTAAAGTTGTTGGTGTCATCCCAGGGTAAAATTTCTCGAACCAACTAATTCTTTGCTGAAATGTTCACAGTCTGATTAGTGTTATAATAAAGTAAAATTTCCCTAGACTTTTCCAGGTATGCCAATAAATGTTTCAAGAATAAAAAACTGTCACAATATACCTACTGACATATTTTATCGATTATTCTGGTTCGCTTTGAACCATAAATGGTAATAACTAATACAAAACCCGCGATTCTCTCATATGACGGAAAAGGTTTTTTAGGCATGCTTTTCATAGCATTGATTGATAGTGACACGCCTCGTTCGAAGACCTTTTTTTACGGTTCAAAGGTGACGTTTTTGACAAAGTAACATAATGAACCTGTAGAGGAAATCTCATAAATTTTGAATTATAAGGATGATAACTGATACAATTTCCTTCCACTGGATATTTTCATTTTTATTTTCTATATATACAACTTTTATATGATACGCATGCCTTTTCTCACATTAAAATCATTTTTATCATAGATATCTTAGTTTACAATTAAAAAAATGCCATGAGACGCATGTAAAAATAATCTAAGAAAACAAATTTTTGAGTCCCATAGTAGTTTTTAGGGGAGGCGACCTAAGGTAATTTGTGCCATTAGGGATCGATGGGAACGGAAGACGGGTGGAGAGAAACCTAGCTTCGGTATTTGCCTACTCTTCACGAGAGGCGCCGAGGGGTCCGGAGTTTAACGTCCCATCCGACGGACGGCGTACTCACTCAAAATGCTCTCCACAATGCACTTCATGAAGGAATCGGGACACCCAACGAAAGAAAAAAACCTGCCGCTTCCAGGAGTCGAACCCGGGCACTCTGGGTGGGAAGCCAGTATGCTAGCCACCGCAACATTCCGATCACCTTGAGTCTTATTCAGTTCAAAATAGGCACCCCCCCCCTGGATTAACTAGCCTACAAGTAAAAATATAACTACACCATTTCAAGCGTTCATTTCGTCGGAGGTCACCACTTCTTGAGAAGCATAGAAATGGACATGGGGCAACAAACAAATTCAGACTTCTGAGGAAGCACTGACCCCGTCCTGGGAATTCTCCATTCGAAACGGACCGCAGAGTTTTAACCTGACCGCAGTCAGGCAGAAGTTGCGGAAACTTAATTATTCACACCTGACACCTTGCTAGCGGGAGCAGCAATTCGCAAGAGACGGAACCCGCAAAATCTCTTCGCAGGACTCCGGAAAGCAGGTTAATAGCATTGAATTAATAATAAAATACTCTAGAAGATTTTGGATAGCGTTCATCACTCGGGGATAAGATCAAATTCTCTTATGGCTTCCAGGAAAATAAAACCCAAGAAGAAGTGTTGCGTCGGTCGGTATCAGCTGAGGAAAGGGAAGAAGAAAATAGAGACAAAAATTGGGGAAGTGTGGAATGGAAGGGAAGAGGAATAGAATATCCCGTTAAAATGCAGGTTTTCCATTGAAGCTCATAAAGAAGAAGAAATATAAAACACAGAAGAACAAAAGAAGTGAGCTATGTAGAGATAACAATGAAATGGATACGCGAAGGGATTCTCCGAGATTTCCGCATCTGCAGAGGAAGGAGAGGCACGGGGTGTCAGGCGGCTCTCGCGAGGGCAGAGAGGGAGTGGGAAGCAGGAGGCACCCAGGCTGGTGCAGTAAGGTCGGAGCGGTAAGAGAGAGAGAGGTGGGTGGGCGCGGTTCCACCGCCACGGGGCCGCACCCCGTCATCCGCCCACCCACCCCCCCGCCTCCCCTTGGCGGCATCTCCAAGCGATCGCGTCGTATGAAGAGAGGTTGTCTCTGGCGTTCCTTGGCGGAAGAGATTCACAGACCAAATGAAACACTTGGCATTGCCACACGTCATGCACTTGATTACAAGACCGACCACATTGCGACAAAACGCGTCAGCATAATTTTAATCACTCGATGCGGAATGAATTGCACAACTCGGTGTTGCTTAAAATGATTCGTACATTACCAACAAACAATTCGCTTTAGAGATGTACGCTTCTAAGCACCGTAGTCCACCTTCGCAACTTTTGGTGACCCATGTAATTTCCTGGTTTTTCCTAAGATGAGTTACACATATCAGAAATTGGAGGAAAAAATTAATTTTAGGGCACACGGTTTTAATTATTGCATGTTGCATCTCTATGGCTACATCATTAAAATTTTAGCAAAAAAATATCACAACGGCAATAGAAGTTCTTCTAAAGTGACGTACTATATGTTACATTATGTCTACTCAAACTGAGTATAAACTGTCAAAGGCCAGTAGCATATCATTTGAACTCCAAAAATTGGTTTCGACGCTTGGTTTCGCCGCCGGAAGAGTTGCACAGAGAAGTTTCGCCTTCGTTCGTGAAACATTGGTAGTTGGTATTAGTCAGTGGGTGGGAGGGGTCAAGGCAAAGTGGTCTCGTGAATAGATTCTGGGGGAGGGAATGGTGTTTTTTTTACAGGGAAGAGAATAATTACTTACAGGTATTACCGCCCTCTATGAAAAACTCCAACCCCCTCATCCCTTACCTGTTGCACCCCCTGCCACACACCTTTTTCATGGCTCGCAGGGTATTGATGTAGATTTAGATGTAGATTTGCAGAGTGGTGTGGGAAAAAGGAGGCTCCTTGGAGCTGAGTGGGGAGAGTGAAAAAGAGGGAGGTTGATGAGGGGGTGAGAGGAAATTTCGTTATTGTCCTCGAAGAGAAGACCGCACGCACCCACGGGATATCTTTGCCTCCATTAACCCCACACATTAAGGCTCGTAATTGCGCCAAAAATGTAAAAGAGGCCTCGATGACTCTTTCCTCTCACTTCTTCGGTGAAGAATAAAAAATTATGACCAGACAGAGCACATGTTGTCGTCGATTTTCTGATTTATCTGACTGCGTGTTAAGAGTAATGAAGTAGTAATTCCACGAGGCCTAAATTTAATATACTTAGAGGCATTACCGCCCTCTTGGAAAAATAGCCGTCGAATAGCATTTTAGTACGACTTCTATTCAGATAAAATGGAAATTTAATGACTTAATCAAAACACAATTCTCCGTAACCGATAACCCACTCTACGTTCTACATAGATTTCATGAATTCATTGGGGAAACATTTCCATTTGACTAAATATTTCCGAATTATTTCAATTTATAGATTTCAAACATTAACAAACACAAAAGGAGACATTTCGGGAAATTAAACGAGGAATTTGTTTCCGCTGGATTTTAACACAATTTCAGACGACTTCAGGAAAACTTTGAAAGAATATTGAATTTTTATTAGATGAGTTTTGTCAGCCATGCACTGTTACGGGAAATGGCCATAGCACCACAGAAGTTAAAGCATCGATTCTGTTTGACCTAGCATCGACAAGCTTCGGCAAAATTTGTATCAGTATTTACTTCCACCAAAAGTATTATAAATTTAACTATAAAAGTACGAATTAATATTGGTAATCAGCATAAAATTAAACAAAACAGCATCGCATAGCCTCTAACCTCCAGCCATTAAAATAATTGAAATTATCGAATGGAACATATTTACACGTACTTTGATTTACGAAAATATTTTAACGGACTCTCGCTATTGCAAAGGTTGAAATATCATCATATTTTTTAGAAAATGGGCATTTCATGGAACATCTCTGCATTCTATCATATCTTCGGCTATTTGATAAGTAATTCGACCGGTCATTGTGCAAAATCTTGGCATGCATGCAAAAAATCTTTTACGCCGACACTGAGCGATCACGATTAGATCTTCCCATTAGGTGCATGGTATGGAAATAAAAAAAGAAGTCACTTAACATTTGCACACACGCGCACTCACTTGCTCGGCCTGAATTTTGCTCTTCAATCTTGATGCGGTGAGTACCGGTGGCCGACGTGTTTCCCGAATACTGCAGAGGAGTGGCCGCGCGCGGTGGAGCGGGTTGCCAGGATGGGGTAAGCGGAGTGCGGGGGAGGGTGCCGCACCCACCCACGGCGGTGGACGAGGGCCCCGAGTGTGGGAGCGCGTCGGCCACGCCCCCTCCCGGGTGACGCCGCCCCCGCCCTCTTTCCCACTCCCCCCTGCCGGTACTCCAGAAACACCTGCTACACGTCGACTCACCCACCCTTTCCCAGCGTCCGCGAGAGAGAAGCGGGAGTGGGGGTTGAAGCACGAGCACCACCCACCGACGCCTCCCTCACCCCCCTTTTCAAGGGTGTTGACGAGGGCGAAATTTCCAATAAAAAAAGAAAAGGAACCTTTCCCATAAAATACCGCACATGAGATGACAGGAGTCGAGGCTGAAAACAAAGGCGTCCGCCAACACCCTCCCCCCCCCTTGTGCGTCGATGGAAGGAGATCGGACCACTTGGAGAACTCCGCGAAGAATAGTGAAATGTCTTCAGAGGACCGCAAAATGTTTCAGGAGTATTCATCGCTGGCTCTCTCGGCAAAAAAAAATAATAATAAAATTTAATTTTACGGTTGGACGGATTGAGAATCATGTTTCAGTACTGTGGCTTCGAATCTCGCTCTTTTTGCCCCCTCTGAGCATTTACACGACGAAAGAAAGGTCCGCGTTTCGGTTCCCTTTTCCGGTGACGTCTCTTCTTGATACAGACACCATGAACTTTTTCCTCTGACGGCTTGGAAAAAGGGATTCCGCGGGGAATGGGAAACCTACCTTCCGTGTTTCTACGCTAAGGGTCCCAGGGGGCGGCAGGCAGGTGTTCCCAGCACCACTTGATGTCGAGTGGAGAGCGCGCTATTCGTGTGGCAGACAGTATGTCGGATAGGCCGTTACACTCACGACCACCTGGTGCCTTTCTGCTGCGACAAGAGCAGGCATTTGTTTAAAATTCCCGTTCTCATATCTATCCATAATTGATTATGAATCCTTAAAACAGGAGATTGACTCGCGAGCCGAGCTAATCGTATTCTTACGACTGAACACGTAAAGGAATATGTTGCGTGTTGAAATACTGCAATAATCGGACTAAAATAAGGATTCCGCAGCAATCAACTCCCAAGAAATTTAACCTACCTTTAATCAACGATTAAAACCAAGTATGCCACTTCTAAACTTGTAAAAAGAAAAAGGAACTTAATGTATAGAATATAATAACATTCACTTTCATCCCTGGAGATTGGAAAACTCTATCGAAATAAGAAAACCGATATGCAGTCTCAAAAGATCTTGCCCCAAAGAAATATCCGCAACTTCAAAATATATGGTCCGAGTTGAATCAATCCCTCAGTCGACCGCTTGGACTGCCAACCTCAAAGCCGTGAACACGAGTACTTCGACGGACATAAAAAGATTGCTCCATCTCAACTCTTGCCTCTCTCCCTTCTTACCTCCTCGGGAATTGCTCTTCACCGTCTACACACATACCAACAACCAAAAGACTTAATTTTCAACCCCATTGGACGTGGCTGACTGTTTAATGATTTTATTCATAACAGAACACACTACATAAGTTGACTTTCTTTCTTTTTGTTCACCCGTCTATTAAGGCAGAGCAGTGTTACTGCGGCAGTGGAACAGTTACATATTCACACGTAATGTACGCAGAAGTAAATATTGTTTACTTAATGTGCGCCAGATGATGGCGTTGGAAATTCCGTTGGGTTGAGAGAGGTACGGAGAAGAGAGAAGTTTTTAAAAATAAGGGAACCATTACGCAGGGAATTATCCCGCAGGTTCCTGTACCGTGATGTAAATGAAGGCATTCCTCATATGGAGTGTTTCCACCGCGAAAAATAGTCCCGTCGCCTTTCTTAGTGGCGGTTATTCCGGTTGACCAACGACTACTGCAGGACTGGAGATGAAACTATTGTCTCTTTGTATGAATACACGAGAATAAAATCATGGAAGGAGTAGAATTTCCATCAGAACTGAAAAAAGAACCGGAAGACACGAGGAAATAAATAGCGAGGGATTTTTCTTCTCAATACAAGTCCTCTGAGAGTAAAAGAACGCTGCATAACCTCCAATATAAGACGTGGTCTGAATTGGTCTACCGTCAGCCAGAAAAATAATAGTTGCCACCGAAAGGAATAAAGTCCTTATTTACGTTACTTGGTGTCAAAGAAAGTTTTACACAGACCGAGGTAAGGGGTATTCTCGGGGTCACATCCGCAGTGACAACGATAACGTCAACACATTATGCTGGGATTTATACCAGAAAGTTTTTTTCGGGTGTAAAAACCGAATGTTGCAGAGATTAGGATTTGTTAATCAAATAATGGTAGCTTTAACAATCCTAGTGTACGTATGGTGGAAGCTGTAGCTATAACTGTAGAGCGGTGACGATTAATAATGCCTTTAGGAAACATTTTAAGCAGAAGGCCTACCGAGTATCTTTCATTTGTAGATGCATACCGAACACGTATTCACTTACCCTTTCTGTGCCTTTAGTTGAAAATATTAATCCCCAATAAAATGTGAAAATTATAACTGAAGGCACCATACAGCAGGTAACGAAACGGTTGCATTTGGTACACCTCATACACCGATCTTATTCAGCAAATAGGGTGCGTAAGTAACTCCCTGAAAACTGCTCACTAGCCAGTAGTCAAATATAAAATCAGCTTTTTCAGCCTTTACGTAAAACCAGTGTCTTTCAACCTCCACTCTCAACCTTCTACTGGGGTCACAGCAGATAGGAGGAGGTTGGGGGGGCACGGGGTGGTCGAATGCGTGAGTCGAGGGGAGGAGAGGGCGGTGACTAAGAGCGATGCTGGCGCCACACATTAAGAGTTTGCATGTTAACGCACTCAAGTCGGCAGAGAAAAGGCGCGGAAGTGCTCCGGCCGGCGGTGACGCGTTCCCAGTTGAGGTGAAGTTGGAAAAGTGTGATGGGGCAGGTCAGCAATGGAGAGCAAGAATTTAAACGCGGCCCCATCGAAGGACTAGAACTTGAAGACATTAAAAGGGCTAGTTCAGTGCATAGCGTGGTCAAGTAGGGTCGGCCACACCACAAGTTAGACTTCTAAACTAGAGCGATTCGGCCAACATTGGCTGACAACGAATTGAAACACGGCAATCAGACACGAGTTTTATCATTACATAACCGCAACGCCATGGATAAACCGATGCATCGAGGTATTCCGGCCTCCGTCCCTACGATTCCTTGCCGGATTAAAGGTACAAGGATTGGACGTCGTAGAGGCGCTGAGGGAGAGGACGGACGCGCCATCACTCCATGGGCAATGGGGAGGAAAGGGGATAGGCGGAGCAGGAGGGGTGTGGAAAGTCATCCTTGGCCCGAGCTTCAAGCGGGAATACGGTTCAGGCCCCCCCTCCCCTCCTCCGCCGCCACCACTCAGCCCTCCGCAACCCCGCTCCCCCCGCCCAGCCCCTCCAGCCCACCCGAGGGGGGCAACGGTTCATTGGCATCCGAGGCAAGGAGTTGAAGGGGCCGTGGGAGTAGAGGCTCCAGGCGTCGGCGGACGACTCGGCCAAGTGATCCCCCGTGCATCTCCCGTTCGACGTCCACGCCTGCTGGCGTCGACACGGCGGGTCCACCCTCTGTCGCCCCTGCCCGCCTACGCCGCCCCTGCGTTTACAGCGGCGCCCCTCTGAGCCGCGGCCGCTGCATGAGCAAACTCCACCACCGAGTTCGCCCCAAATGAAAATTCCGCCATCTTGAATGGCTATCCGATGGGAAGCCTTCCTGCACCGAAGAGTTGGCGCGCTCCCTATTTGGACGGAGGAGATCCACCACGCAGCTATCTATTGCTCACCATTCGAAGAAGATGAAAGATGCCATCTTCAATTTACGAGGTCATTGTTTGCTACTGTTCACGCTGAAATAAAATACCCGCACACGCAACTCATCTCGCAAATTAAGTACAGCAATTTTACTCACTGCCAAAGCCGGCGAAACTTTAAAGTAAAATGTTCATCAGTTGCTGAATAAAAAGTTAATCCCAATAGCCAAAATTTCGTAGATGGGCAAAAAAACAGCTAGAGAATAGGCACGTCAAAAGACAAAGATGGTTTCATGGATGACACCATGCTCAAAATATCGATCTTGCGTATTATTACGTCCTTCTAGCAAAAATTGTGAAACAATGTTATCAATTTCGAATCATGTTTGCACTAACACTTCAACTCGGCATGTCGCTGTACATTCAATGCTCTGCGAAACAATTACGAATGCATCTTGTTATTTATAGAGCGTGCGATGGTCGTGTCATTTGCGATGGGTCCTAATGATGCCCTTTATTAAAGTTCTATTTCCTCGTACACATTCATGTTTCAGTAACTGAAAGTGACATGTTAGAGGAGTGAAATTTACTCCAACGACTCACCAAACGGACGAAAAAACTCCCGAACGGAATAATTTTGTATTGCTTAGAGCATGCCTCCAAATCGCAATATATGTATTAATTCAGATCACACAGTAAACCTGTAGGTCTATAATTTCATTACCCCAAATAAATGCCACAAATTATTTTTTAAATTATAAATATTCTCAATGCTATTTATTGTTTTGGTATTTCCTCATTTAAAGAAGAATCGCCGAATTATAAATGAAATAATCAGCGCTGGGGGGGAGAATAAAATATCTGAAGCTATTTGCCCTTGAGCGCGGTCAGACTCGTAGCAAAGAACAGACACCACCGAAAGTGTGTAGGCCCCCACCGGGACGGGAGAGACCCCGGCGGCATTGAGGTGGGGGGAGGGAGACGACAGGCATGGGGGGCGCCAACCACTACGAAGCGACAGTCACTCCACGGCCTCTCCACCTTACAGCGTTGCTCAGAAATTGATGAAAGAGGAGACCGCGCAGATCATGAGGGGATGATACAGCTCCTCAAATTACAAGTGGATGGAGTGTACCTACATTTGTTGAAAACTTTTTGGAAGCGAGCTTGTTACAACAAGGAGTAAAGAAGTAGCAGGGGAGATAATTTGTTGGGGATTGTAATGAATAGTGATCATGGGTCTTGATAATATGGATATAATATTACATTGTTCTTTGTAAATTTTATAATTTTAAATATTTATATTCAGCTTTGTGTATACACACACATTTTTATGTGGGTATACAAAAATCTGTTCCTTCTTTATGCAGAGGAAGGTGGTATTACCACCGCAAATTACAGAATGCATATGAGTGTCCTTTTTTAAGCGTTTTCCTATATTTTTGTTGGCTAACACGTCTTCGTTTGAATTATATGTACATGCAAGTATATACGTATGCATGTATATATATATATATATACATATATATATACATATATATACATATATATATACACACACACAATTCACAAACATTTTTCGACTGGGCATTGACAGACTTGAGATGAGCCGGGAGCAAGAGTGGTGGAATACGGAAATAAGGATTGTTGGCCAATGATTGATGAAAAGAGTGAAGATGTCAGTTAGGTTTGCACGAATATAAAGATAGGAGTGAGATGCGTCCCATATGTTAGTGAGTCGAAGGAGCGAGATACTACTGCAAAGACACAGGAACGAACGAGTGATTGAAAACACTCCACGTGGCTCTTAGGGCAGTCACGGATTGGAAATAGCGACAATGTTCTGAAAGGGTAGACATTGCTGAAAGTGCATTTCTAGCAGCATCCGAGGGTATTGTAGTAAGTCTTTCGACTAACATTCAACTGGGTCAGGATTGACTTATCTCCTCCGGCAATGATGACCAATAATGAATAAAGAAACATTGTGGAAAAGATAGTACGGCAATAATTGCAATAAGACTATGGTAAATACGAGTCTATTTAAACAGGCTTGGGCCGCGGAATTAGAATTCACGCTGTTTTTTTTAATGTCTTACGAACTGTCGAAACACAAGAGTTGAGGGAAAGGAGACAGAGATGACTGGCGGACCATATGGGGTGTGTGTGTTGCACCCATGTGCACGTGTTGCCTCCGACGGTAGTGAGGGTGAGGACTTGCCGAGTGGTCGCTGGGAGTGCTGTGGAGAAAAATTCCACTAAGTCCCTCACAACTTCGGTAAATCCCGAAAACGACATTTGCCCACAGAATATTCCAAGAAACATAGTCACACTCGCGTTTTCCCCCATATACATGAAAGGTTTGCCAAAAAAAGTATTGATAACGATTTTTTCCAGAAGTGTAAATTAAATGCTGAACCGTTGGTTGAGTGTGTACATGATCGCAAATTTTATTGGTATTGATAAAATGACAGTGCACACCATTATCACTGAAAATTTGGCGATGCTAAAGATCAGAGCTAAACTTGCCCTGAAGGCCTTGACGGACGACCAAGAGCAGAGTTGAGTGTCTGCTCGCGAAGATCCTCTGCAACGACATCGGAACAATTCCCCAACCCCCTTACAATCCCGACTTGACACAGGGCAAATTATTTCCTACTCCCAAAAGTGAAATCTTTCCTCAAAGGACACCACCATGGTACCCTAATTGCCGTCAAAGAAGCTTGCACGCGTATCCTTGAAGGCCTTCCGGAATCCGCCCACCAGGGATCCTTCGAGTTGTGGAAAAGCCGCTCAGAAGTGTGCGTCTACGCTCAAGGAAGGCACTTTGAAGAATTTTGAGGTGGTGTAACAATTTCTGAAATAAATCTATTTTTCTGTAAAAATTTCCCGATACTTTTTATTCAAACATGTATATACAAGTATATAATTCGGGGGATATCCGCCGCTCGGCCCTTCAGTGCTTCAACGGGAAGCTGGGCGGGAGATGAAAAGTCCTGAGAGGGAGTAACTAGCTAGAGGCCTAACAAATCTGGAGAGAGGCTGGGGGCGGGGGTGGGGAGGGGTTCCATTTCCCGCCTCCCGATGGCGGAAGGGACGAACAATCGTGTGGCCGGCGGTTCGGAGGCAGCTGCTCCAACGTCCTACGGTGACCGCCGCATGAGAGGGGTCCGGGAGTCACCCACCCCTCCCCCCGCGGTCTGAACACGTTATGCTCATGGCGAGGATTGGGGGGGATGGGGTTAAAGAGAAATCTGAATTAACGAAGAGTTGAAAATGAAATGCAAAACTTTTGTTTTATTCAAATTATTTCGGTATTAGGGAGTTTGGTAATTTTAAACAAATAATCTGGAGAGAATTTAAAGAAGCATTATGCAATGGAAGGTGACTCGAGGGGAGACTGGAGGCTGCTCTCCAACCCCAACATTCGACAACCGTTGCCCTTTGAAACAAACGATAGACGGGGGATGCTTTCATAGGTAAGGTCATCAATCATCATCTACTAGGGTCATTCGACATGTGAAAACCATATAGTAGGGTGTTAGGTAAGATAGGCACTTCCCTGTGCCACCTGCAGTATCCCGTAAAGGTCTGGTACCAGAAAATGATATACATATTGAGTAAAAATCCCTAGCGGCGTCATCTAACATCGAAGCCGAGCTTTCTGATCCGGACCCCAGCACTCTACCCAAGGGACTACCACGCTTCTGTAGGTGAATCGTCTTAACCCCATGGAAGTAGGAGAGTAAAAAAATTATAGTTTCAAAACATTGGTACTTGGCCGCCGGTAAGCCAAATATGACGCGTAATTTATTAATTTATATTTAATAGAGATTTTCGGGAATTACTTGAGTTAAAAATGTTCTTTTCTTTGGTCAGTTTGGTAGTCTTGTATTTTTTCGCTTTAAAAGCAACCCTTGAAAGGAAGAAACTCTCATGAAAGCATGGGCCAAGGGTTAGGGAGAACTTCCTTCCTTCGGCAAAAAAAACTCTTCCTCCATAGTCACCGCTCTCTTCCCATTCACAGACGTTCGCTCAAGACCTTATTCCGTTCCTTGCTCCTTTTTTTTCCAAAAAGCATCGTCAGTCTTAACATTGCCCAATCAATCACAAACGAAAAGAAGAAAGCATTTATAAAATACACATCTTTAAAAGTAAGCCCCGCATTCAACTATCCTAACCAACCTAACACTGTGGCAACTTCACTATCATAGCATATGACCAAATGGAAACAATTCAATTCAACGAAATTTTTGCGAGTGGCGATATTTCACACAATTATTCCCTAACTACTCTCACACGTCATATTTCGATACGTTTAAGTCACAATAGTTATGAATGAGAACTCCGAAAATGACTGTTTTTCCTTCTCAACGCAGGATGTCCCGTATTGCTGTAAACTGGGAGTAATTAATATGAAAAAAATCATTCAACTGAATATTTTTGCCATTATAGGTAAAACATCTCACCCGAGGGTATGAATTAACAAATTTAATTTATAAACAACTTCCAACTATGACACAACAAGCACCTCCGGCTACCTGGGAAATTCATAGCCCCCCAGTCTCAAGGTAACTCCACGAATAAATTATTCACAATGGTCGTTGAAGAAGAAACACATAAAGACTCGCAGCGCAAACCACGTAGCCAGCAGCGTGACTTCGTCAGAGATTCAGTAATACGAGCCAATGTTAGGCACGCGCTCGAAAAAACATCATTCAGGGGAGGGCAAACTCTCCAACCGCCCCCACTTAAATGAGAGTACCAAGGAGGGAGAGATAGAGAGAGAGAAAGGGGTAACGCGAGCGGGTGGCTGAGTGGTACGAGGGCCGCCGCCGCTGCACGGCAGTCCGGCGCAGCTGCAACTATCTTACGGCGGCATCGCATGGAATACCTCGACGGCCCCCGGGGGGAACGGCAGGGGCAGCGAGAGGGGGTGGGGCGGAAGTGCGCATCACCTCGCCGCCAGCTCTGCCGACGCCCCGCCCTCCGGGAGTCGTGCAAGATGAGAGGGCACACGCATGCATGAAGCGCCCCAAAGTGCGTGCGGGTGGGTGCCCCAATGAGGTGGAAATGCGCGCTCAAATTTGTTCCTCTCACCAAAGATACCGAAGAACGAACACGGACCCTTCTCGAGTCCTCGTGGCTCTGAAAAGGAATGACTCCCAAAAAAACCTCTCAACTGTGAACTTATGAACGGATTAAGAATGATAAACTGATGGCACTTCAGGTTATTGACCCATGGAAACAGTTTCCATCACCTTCCAGAAAATATAACTTCAGTGACCCTTTCTATGTATTACAACCCCCACTTGAGGATTTTTTTACGAGCTGAGTCATTCCTTAGGTTCCTGTGAACCCGTGAACGGATAGCGGACTGCCAACTCCGGTGACCCTAATGGTGAATGTTGAATCGGCATTGTGAAACCCTTGACATATTCCCATCACGAAAAACAGGGGAAACACCATTTCATCCAAGAAGCCGTACACTGATGCAAGCCGACCGACCGTCACGGCTCCGAAAAGAAACGTGGCGTGGGTCAAGTGGACTCGTGGGGGCGTGCGTGATTACTGATTGGTTGGTGGTCGGTGCCTCGGCCGATTCGCGCCTCTGCATCCCGAAGTGACTCTCCGCCGCTGGCCCCGCGATCGACCTCTTCTAACATTTTCCTGCAGCATTGATTTCATCAGCGCTCGTCCTAGCCGAGCAACCTGCCCACTGACCTGCGCATCGGTCCGTAATGGATTGGAGAGCCTATATTATGAATTCTAGCCTATAGTTATGCTGAAATGCACAGCATGACGTTTGCATAATTCGCAGGCATATCAAGCTATCTGGGTTCATCGGCGAAGCACGATTCATGCCTCGATTATATCCCCGAGGATTTACAGCGTAAATCCTAAGTGATTCCAGGCTTGCATTTGTCCACTTGCCAACGGCAACAGCCTCAACCGCACCACTGAAGGGTTTCCTAAAGGAACTAATCAAGCCTGTAAACGGCCATCTTTCACCATTCTTCATGATGGAGTCGTAAACAGCTTATTTATTTTAATATTTAAGGATTGTTTTAATGTTGATGCTAAAGGGCGAAGAGCTGGTTATCGTAAACAGAGTAGAATTTCCAAGCTGGGTTTAAGTGTAGCATATACCACACTCCATTGAAACGTGAAGAATATGAAGCGTGAATTCATCTGCCGCTGTAAATCAATTCAAATAAAAAATACCGCTTCCGAAAGAAAATTCATCAAGTTGTGCCTCTAACCTTGGCTCTTCAGCTATACAATTTCAAAATTTATTGCGAAGTTCATTTAGTTCCTAATTTTATTTTTCAAGTTTTAAAATATATCCATGCACACAAAATATTGTGGAACTAATTTTAAAAATAATAATTAGAATCCTTAATATTCTACACTATTATTATTAAGTAAGGTAGGAGAAAAGATGGACGAAAATAATAATAATAATATCTTGTTTCACCTAACAAATAACTACTCAGCATCCTACTCTACAAGAGAACCCTCTTCATTTCGGTATACTTCCTTCTTTCATTCCGTTCAACATCCCGAGCGTATCCCTGCCCCTTTCTCGCTTGTCTAACATTCTGCCATCTTTCGCAGTCTTCAACAACCCACTGCAGATTAATATAAGTTTCATCAGTTTTTCCTGCCTCATTATGATTTCTCCCAACAATCAATCCCCTCTCCTCGACCTCCATAACAAACACTTCCTCAGTTGTTTTCCTTTCTTTACCTTCTCAACACCCACGTATGAATAGCATCCAATCCACGTCTACCATCCTGCTTCAGTGACCATATTTCCGCGCCGTAGATAAGTACGCTCCTTATCAAAGCTTGAACGAACCTTTTCTTAACATCCATACTCCACGTCCCTGCCATCAATTCACTCCTCCTTGTGAAACTTTCTTTGCCTAAGGTAATTTTTCTCCTTATATCCCTACCACTTTGACCATTTTGGTCCAAAACATTTCCGAGATACGTAAACTGTTCCGCCTGCTCTAGTTTTTTTCCTCTCATTTTAATGTTAAACTTAGCCATTCTCTACATTAATTTACGTTATGTGATATCTACTTCTGCGGCAACGAATAATTTTTAAATACCGTGGAGATTCTTAAGCGTTTTCACACTCTCTTACACACCCCGCATTACACGATGGAATCGCTGGACTAAAACCGAGCAATTTTTTTCGTTTGAGAAAACGAAGAAAAATCTCATGAAGTTTAAAAAATGGATGGTAATTAAATAGAGAATATTTAGACCCAGCGGCGGACAAAAATTATCAACATTTCTGTGAAATGGTGGCGAGAGCTACACTGGTAACGCCGCTGACATGTGACTTATCTACATCTTATCCAGGACACATAGAGCACACGATTTTAAGGACAGTGGGAGTGGTGAACTCGCAAGAGAATAAATATTTTCTGCGGCACTGTTTAAAAATGGGAAGAGAGGATGAGAATTGCAATTTTAAAAACTTTTTATATAGTGCACACAGAAAGCCAACCCCAACGAGAACGCCAACACCATTACGTCGATCCCTTTTTTCCGTTTAAAAATTTTTGGAGAGGGACGAAACAACTTTTTTTTAGATCTATATATACTGATCCCGTGATTTTCGAGGCGAGGTAAATATCGTAAATAAGAGACAGAAACCACGATTTGGCGAACCTAAAGAAGAAATGTGTACCGCGTGAGGTTGAAAAATCGCGTTAACTACACCTACATTAAAATATATGTATATATATATATATAATATATATACGTATTATATATATATATTATATATATATATATAATTTTAGATTGTAGTTACCAGGCAAACGTCACACATTAGACACGTAGCATTCTAATTTAAGGATTTTTAACCAGAGTCAGAGGATAGCTTATAATCGTGTGACTTCAAAGTGTTCCCCCTTTTCTCTCGAATATCAATAACATAAACTAAGATATTACTAAGTCATTCAGGATCAGTGTTCAATTACCTATATATGAAGTTCGATGGCGTGGGGGTTATGTTATGTTCGAACCCGGTTCCCTTTAGATTGAGACGACACATCGAGGTCAAATGACTGAAATATTTCCATGAGTTTGATGCTTGTGCTAAAAAATATTTTCCACAATTTCAGGAAGTAATCACTAATTTGAATTGACCGTGAAATTTAATTTTCATTATTTCTCGCCTAAAACTTCATCAAATGGAATTTTAAAAATTCAAATTCCAAAAACGCGGATGCGGTTTTTCCGGAGTGAAAACAACGAGAGGAAGGTGTATTTAACACACAGCAGAGATGACAGGACCAGTCAACGAAAAGTTCAAAGGCATGCGGCTTCTAGGATGAAGACCAGGGGGAATCCATATCCTTATTGGAACACTGTCGCGGACCTTCCATGACATCGGTAAATCATACATCCAATACGAAGATCTTAGACTCAACAAACTGTACCAAAGCCCAGACAAGTTAAAACACTCATTCGTCATTCGCAAATATTAGAATTCAGAAGACAACCCTAGCCATTGAAATCGAGAAAACTCTAATCTCTAATCAGCGACTTGTCTACTAAATTCGTCACATTTTCACGCTATTATATAATCAAGTCTGGTGACCTTACACTCCTTGCCACCCGAGCCTTTGGCAGCTAGCAAGCTGCAATTGGAATGTAGGTCGGATAGGGGTTATGAACAGAAGGACCGCAGGATATCAGAGCGGTGGTTTAGCATTCATGCAAAAACCCATAGAAAATAATCCGAAGAAATTTTGTAAACCACACGGGTCTCAAAAAATCGTGCGACAGGTTATACCACATGAAGTTTACTGAAAACAGACGTCTTATTTGTACATCCTGCATGATACTAAGTTAAAAGCGCTCGGTGAATTCCCAAAGTTTATTTATAACGACCATGGTTTCGGCACTGCGTTCATTAATATGACCTAATACCATTTTTGACAGTTTTATCTGAAACTTAAACGTGACACAAAGAAACAATTGAGAGCAAAGAGAGTAAGGGGCTGAGCAGTGCTAGACAAGGGAATACAGGAAGAAGTAATCATACTTATCAGCTGGATCCGTACAATAGAATCAGGAGGGCATGTGGAGTGTTGAGACTAGCAATAAAGGTATTCTCAGCTCTAGGGGATATGCCGTAATATGTCAGAGGTAGAAGCATAGCAATTTTTAACTTTCCTTCTTTAAATATTTTCTCGTCATTATAACTTAACAGGATTAATCATATTTGACGCTTTTCAATGCTGCAATGTTTTCCTACGTAAAGTAAGAGCAAGTCGCGATTTCTTCACCGAAACTGCAATTTAATGACATGAAAACAATCTCAAGTTACTATTGATTCGTCGGACTAATTATTGCAGTACTCGCATGAGAGAAGTTGTACCTATTGTTGCTTTTCTTACGAAAGACAGAAAGCCCTTCATATCTGTTTCACATCAGCATATTATTGTTCATTCAAGAATTGAAATGCTAATTTCAACGCCGTTATAACTCCATATCTCAATACCGTTCCCATACGATGGTCCGCTGGTACAATCACG